>JBCJKH010037701.1:0-16666 GCA_039877255.1 Loriculus beryllinus | reverse complement strand
GTCCCTGCCTGTGGCAGGGGTTGGAGCTGGAGGAGCTTTAAGGTCCCTTCCAACCCAAACCAGGCTGGGATTCTATGAAATCAGGAAAAAATATTGTTCTTACCAACAGAGCAGTCAGGACCCATCCAGTTGGGATCACAGCTACACAGACCTGTGTCAGACAGGTAGGAACCGTGCCCACTGCACTGGTCTGGACACTGGGCTCTGGGAAGCTCACAATTTATTCCACCCCAGCCTGGGCTGCAGAGACATTCTCCATTCACGCAGACTCCGTGGCTGGAGCACGTTGGATCTAAGCAATCAACTACAGAGAAAAAAGAAAACAATGTAGGCAAAGGTCAGTTCACAAAATATGATGTTTGGAAAACATGTAGATGAATGCTCTGAAAAGTTCATATCCCTGTCATAAATCAAGCAAATTGAGGTAGTTCTTCAAATCATATTAACATCTGGTCTGAGAATGGGAAAGTACAAAATAATTTGTGTTTTACATTGGCTCCAAATAAAGCAGGGTGGGACAGAACAATGAGACCGTACTTCAGGACTGCTGTAGGGAAGAAGCACAAAGATTTAAAAATGACACTAATATATATAATAAGAGCTCCATACATCAGCCTTCACCTGGGGACATTTCTTCTGAAATACGTTGACGTTTCAATGACTCATGTACTGTAGTGGAATAACAAAATAAAAAACCCTAAGTGAAGAAATTGCACTTCTTACAGGATTTTTTTTGGAGTACCTTCATTGATACTGCTAGCACTACTACTGAAATGCTGGAGCACTGTGAGAATAACACCAAGATGTCCACTTTCAGTAGCTAAAAGTCAAAATATCACTGGCTTTCACTTTCATTCAGACTGAAAACAACTTTAGGCTGTTTAGGCCTGTTCAGGCACTTCTGATCCTTTGATTTGTGGTCCATTAGTAGCTCAGCTGTGAAACTCAAGAGCCCTAGTTACTTCAACCCATATTTTAACCAGCAGATAATTCCTCTTAAAAAAAAACCACAACACATATAGATATGGATTTCATCTTTTCTCAGTCCAGAAACAACAGACTAGGAAAGGGAATAAATACAGTTATGCCAGAAAATCCTCAAATGAAATTTCAGTTGTTCCTTTAATCCTGATAAATAAAGGAATGTTATGAGTTCCACATAAACTTTATCAGTAACGTCACGGTTTTCCAAATTTTTATCTTATATAATAAATTTGTATAAGCATCCTATGCTCTACCGTAAATACCAACAGAGAGGCTTTAACCAACTGCCTTTTGCTGTGGAATTGAGGGCCAAGGTCAAATTCATGTTCTGAATAAAATGAATTCATCTTATGACTGGCACATATTAGCTCACAACAGAAGGACCAGGAATGATTGGCATGCTCTCTTGCAGCTCCAGGAAGATCTGAGTTTATAATGAAAATGATTTATCTCTCATCTTTTCCAAATTGATCCTTCTAAATTAAGGCAGAGACATTTTCGCTCTACCTTATGTGAACAATACTTGATCTTTCAAATCTCAACTTTTGTATAAATATAGAGTCTTGTCAAATTATTTTATGTAGTTGCAGAACATTTACAGTAAGTATATAGATTAGATATACACAGAGGATTGAGGCAAGCACATTTACAGATATAAAAATGAGTTATCAGAGTAGTTTTGAGTTTAATTCAGACTACAGTAGCACAGAAATAAATTACTATAAAATTTTTAGTAAGATTATCATTTTAATGACCACATTGCCTATAGGTTTTTGTTTGATTGGGTTCTTTTTAATGCTTAGTTAATTGGAAATGAAAACATTATAATGCGATTTCATATTTATAGGTAAACCAAGATTGTTTTGTTGTTCAGCTCAGATAACATCTGATAAATTCATAAACTGTTTCAGACTTTTTGGCTTAAGATATTTTAATGGAAAATGTAAAAGGCAAGATATGTGTAGCACTGCATGTGGCAGGACAGCTAACTTTAGGAGATACTGATGACTCCTAATGTACTCTTCGTTTCAGAAATGTATTGTCTTCCCAAATGAAAGTACTAATAAAAGCTATGTGGAGCATATGACAAACACCACCTTCTCCTACATAAATTAGCTGCCTTGCCTTTATCCTGAATTAACTGTTTATGCAGATAAGATTTATTTCCAAAGCCTATCAATATCCCTAAGACCCCAATCTCCCTTGTTTTATAGGATAACATACTACCTAACTTTGTACTTTGTTCTAGACAAACACACTCTATAGCTGTTTTATTCTATCATATGGGTAAGTAATAGCTTGCAAAGTTTAAATTGAAGAGAGTTTTTACTTTGAACTCAAATCTTATTCTATTTTAATACATGCTCTTAGAGCTATCATCTTGGGCCAGATCCTCAGCTGTTAAAATTAGCATAACATGATTACCTGCAATAGAACTACACTGCCTTATGCTGCAGAAGTTCTGGCCCTGTGTCTTTAGAAGGGTTTATAATGGTATGTAAGAAGGATTTATAAATGGAGCTTCTTCGGTGTTTAAACAAAGGAGAACACGCCTTAGCAAGTAAGTACATTAGACTTAGAACTCATAGCCCCTTGGCAGTCGGATCATTAGAGCTCATTTAGCATTGGGCTCTCTGTAGGTTTGACAAAAATGGTACTGAAAGCAATTTATACCCCTAAGGACAAAAAAGGAGGTCAAGGAGTTTTCTGAACAATATGTATCATAAAGCCCCCAAAGAGCCATGAATTACACCTACAAAGTTAAATGTCATTGAAAAATGACTCGACCATGAAACTCAAAAGAGGACCAGCCTTAACTTCACCTCATTTGGCAATTTCACTTGTCTCCCCCCAAAACAGATTGAATGAAACCTGACAAATATGCCACATCATCTTGTGTGCGAATTTGTTAATAGAACAAGTGTTTATGCTGCAAAAATTGTGCATCACAAATATTGACTGTGGTGCTATTTTCATTTCAGGTAAATTGTTTGAACGACATGACCATGATGAATATCAGAAATGAAAACTAACAGGAAGAAAAAACATGCTGACCCATTTGTTCTAATTCAATATCCTAGTAGGAAAATGGTGAATAAATCAACTTCCTCAATTCCTTTCAGAAGTTCAAAACACTAGAGGAGATTTCATATATAATATATATAAATACAGCGATATTTATTTGTATCATTCTACCATTAGAAAGATAGAATTTTAATTTATGCAAAAACTTTTCATAAAGTCAGATGATTCCCTGGAACTGGAGAGATACCACTTAATGCTATATTGTTTTTCATGTAGCTCTGGAATTAAAGTGAGAAATATGCACAGAAGAAATGCAATTTTAGAGTAGATACATGATGGGGTTTTTTTGATTTATATGGAAATTAATTTATTGACTTATGTATTGCCCAATGCTGGATGCAAAAGGTTATTTTAACCCTTCTTTTCATGCTATTGGCCCCTTATGAGTTTGCAGTCAATCACTCCTGCCTTTGTCATCCACTTATCTTTTTTAAAAAAACCTCATACTTCCAAGTACAGTGTTGATTAAATAATGTATAGCTTTTCACCTCAGATAGCAATTCACCTCTTTCACTGCAAGAGCCTATTTCTCTTACAAGAGTGCTAGGGGATTCAAGATGTCTAGCCCAGATATATCACAGCCATTCTAAACAACTGAAAGCAGAGAGAACTAAAAGTTCCATGCAAGTAGCTGGGAATTACAATCAAGATGAGGGACGAATTGCTTACAAAGTAAAATGTACAGAATCAAATGAAAGAAAGGTCATTTTAGGCTATCTGCCATAGTCTTTCTAATAATACAAGCATTGATATGACAACACAAAACATGATAAAGTTTATATAATTTAATTAGACTACGCAAACAATTGCATTTAGTAACAGAAAGAGCTTCTGCATTCCTTGGGCACAGTCAGCCTTTTCCAACTTAGATTTCAATGAGAATGCTAGCTATAGAAAGGCATTTCAGATAATTTTTAGATATCTCCTATAATCACACAATCAGGGTGAACTGAGAACTCTCAATTCTAGCAGACAAAAGGACATTACAGCATTTTCTGGATATAGCTATAAATGTAACCTATACAACAATGTATGTATGTAACAATGGGAAAACTCTACTGACTTCAACTGAGTTTTGGATTAGGGCTTTAATAACCACAGTTGCGAAGCTTTCCTGGAAGGAGATGACAAGAAAGAACTGACAAACCAGCTGCAGTGTTGGCAACTAGATCCACTAGTGAGGATCCCTGCTTTTTTTTTTCCTTTTAAAAAAGCAAGTTCATTGAGACTAATGCAAGATCTTGTCCTGCAGTTGATGGCTGCAGTCCATGGCCAGAGAATAAAACCCTTAGTGGTTTAGGTCCCTCTAGTTTTCTTCCCTTTGTCTTCTGATGGGAGAAACAGCTGTTTACTATAGGGTAGGATGAAAATTGATACACATGGTGCACAGCTCTGCATCCCACTCAGAATACTCCAGAGAGACTCTTTAGTCCTAAAACCATGCAGTCCTCAAGCTGTCACTTCAAGCTATAAAGTCCTATCACTTCAGTCCTCAAGCTGATCCACCTTTTGAAGAATTAATAAGCTCTGGAATGTCATCATAAAGCAGCCTGAACTATTACTGCTCTGAGGATATTCCAAGGTATGCTGAACTGTCTATTTAACAATTGGCTGGGGAGTTAAATTCCCCTTTAAAACCATACGAATATATTTTAAAAAGAAAAGCAATCCAATTTACGTTGTGCATTTTAACATAAACCACTGTGAATAAAATCAATATTGAGCTTAATCTACAACCACATTTGCATGGGTTATTTTGTTAAATTTGCTCATTCTACATACACAAGGAATTTGACACTTTCAGCATGAAGAGCTTTTCTGCATTTAAAGGACACACTGGTTTTGTGCACAATCTACCTTTCTTTAATCCCATATGACTACAGCTAACAGGAGTAATTTGCCCTACATTAAGTTTAAGTAACATGAATACTTAAGTCTTTGAAATTTGTTTCATCAACTTCTGCATTAATAGTGACTGATACGTTTGCTTTGTGTGGAGCTGCAGCTATACAATTCTGTCTATCGCTGCTCTTTATTCCTCTGCATTCCACATCTAAATTGTTCAATAAATATAATCCATATGAAAAGATTTACCTTCACTCTTCAGAAAAGGGATTATTCAGGTTTACTTGTGGCAGACATTCTTAATACTGCAAAACAATGTATACAGAAGGCCAGAAGTGTTGTCTGAGCTTTGGTCAGTAAAACTGTGATGGACTACAATTTTACACAGTAATCTCCTACACTACTTTTACATTAACATTTTTATTCTGTTCTTTGATTTTTTATACCCATTAAACAACTCCAAAACCCAGAAAACAAACTCGCAGCAAGGGAAGAAAATGCCCTACCTTCTTCACAGTTTTCTCCTTTATAGCCAACTGAACAGACACAGTTCCCATCGATGCAGGAACCATGACCTCCACATGAGGGATCAATACACTGGCTGATGGGTACATCACATTCTGGACCTTTCCAGCCACTGTAGCATAGGCAGGTGCCTTTAGAGTACTGACCATTGCCACTGCACAGAACCGGGCAAGCAGCTGGAAAGAAAAGAAAGAAAAACAGCATACAGAGTCATACATGTACTCACGTAAATGTACACTAAAAATCCACTACCAAATACTTATACAGATATTTAAATATATTCATTTACTGGGGGGGAAAAAAATCTAGGATAAGTTGTGGTAGTTCAGTTCTTCATTTCCCAAAGGAATTATTGATTAGTATTTAATAAAACACACATTGGGCATCCTGAGAATAAAACTACTACTCTTCAAAGACTATTGATTATGCTTGGGATAAATTATGAGAGAATGTGAACAGACTTAAGTCTGACATTACTCTGCATTGTTCCTCTAGATAACATCCAATTTTCACAGAAAGCAGAACACAAAACATTCAGCCCCCAAAACATTTGATAATGAACCATCTTTCTCTTTCCATAACACTTTTTTAATGTACTGTTCCCAAAATTTTTTAGACCCTTTGACATGTTATTTTTCAGTGTAAGGGTCTTGAGCACAGGAATAACATAAGCTTTCATCTACAACAAATGCATCATGCCACTAATATCCCTCTTGAATCTTGTTTTCCCAAATCCCAGAGTGACTGCTTTTACCCTGTGTGTATGGGTAAGAAAGCACCATTAACCCTTATCCCTCCCTCTTGTATTATTAAGGGGGCAAGACACATTCTGAGCAAATATTCATTTATGCAAATGAAGTAAAGCCTATGAATACTAAAGGTAGTCACAGGTTTTGGTGCCAGGAATCATATGTTGTACATATGCAGAGCAATGGAAAGAAACAAGTGGTTTATTAAAAGCCAGTTGCACGTAAATGTTACACTAAGGCATATTCACACTCTGAAATGCCCATGTCTCCCACATGAACAAGGCAACGTGTGAATTTATATGCCTGCCAAAGACTGATTGTGCGGTTACAAGTCAGAGAAATGAAAAAAAAAAAAAACCCAGAGGAATAACAGAAAATGGGAGCAATGAAGTGAGTCTTTGAGAAAAGGTACACTTTCATGCTCTTCTCTCTGATGCAGTTTGATAGATAGTATTTGCCTGTCTTTTCACCCTTCATAGTAATCAGAAACTAACACCAAGTTTTACAACACCAAAAATACACTCAAAAGCTACTATCAATCATTAAAAGGTCCTAATGTCTTCTTGCTTCTATTATCCCTTTAACCTGAATGATCAAGAAGAACCTGAGTAATGGATTTCCTACAAGGAAATGTGTAATTGTCCAGTTATACAACTTCTCCACTTTTCAATTCTGTAACTCTCATTAATCTTTGCTGTCCCATTGATCTGCTGCAAAAACACATTTCAGAATAGAGTTTTCCAAGTTTTTTCTTATTGGAATTGGGAAAAAAATGATCAGAAAAAAAGTAAGTTCAGACTTCTAACCTGAGTTAAAATTCAGAGTGCTGAGAATTATTTTAGTTAAGACTACAGGTTGATGTCACATGCATAACCTTTTTTAGCCTACTTTCTACAGTAGAATAATAATAAAATCAGTGTGCTAGTGTCTAGGGTTTAGTTGCTACTCTCATCTCTCTTAGGGCCACATTATCAATCCTTTGGTAGGATGGATACAGTATATAGTCCCCGATAGGACTTCATTCTTCTTAATTCCTGTCGTCCTCTCTTACTGTAAGTCTTGTTCAGTCTTTCTCTTCCTCACTTAAAAAATGAATACAAACCTGAATAAAATACAATTTCCAACAGCAGTGTTGACTTCAGCTGTGACATATGTTCACAAGTGCCTTATTGAATTCAGCGAAAAATTTATGCTAAAGTTCTACCAGTTTTGCTTTTTGCAGCTGGTTCACGTCATCATCAAACACCCGTTCATGACATACAACATGATGAACTAGCAGCAACTCAAGTGCCATGTGACTAACTATTCCTTCTGCCTACATGCATTACATCACAGAGACTACCGTGCACTGCTTTTTGCTGCCTAGATATGCTGACTGCTACTACTGTCAGTCATATAGTTGAGCTATAAAGAAAGGGATCAAACCTTCGAGTATGAAGATCTGGTGGCACAAACAATTCCTTTGTCCCTATTCTCCATTTCACTGCAATTAAAAGTCTTGTTTGGACTGAAATTGATACATTTTCCCAAATCACTGTAAGAAAGGTAATCACTTCAGTCCCACTCTCTTTACTTGTCATGGTGTAGAGGACCTGGAGATGAGTGATCAGGAGGCAGCTTCTTCTGGAAACCTGCAGCAGTCATGAGTGGCAAGTTTCCTGGTGCCAAGTTCCACACCCTGACACACTGTAGAGACACTGCCCCTTTATCTGGGTCTCATCTCAATACAAAATTATCTCTCTCTAGAATAAGGCACCTCTCAGCTCCTGTATGTGGTGGTAGCGCTTGCAGTCCCTTACTTTAAGTGTCCCATGGAAGGAAGCAATGTTGTTGGATCCATATTCTCTACATGCTGCCAAAGCATTGCAGAAACTCAATGTTATCCTTTCAAATGGTTGCCCAGTGTGGATTCTCCAGCTGCACTGGGACATGTGAGCATATGACTTGCTTTTGTCTATAAAATTCCTCACCATACTGTCATAAAGCTGCATAGAAAGAGAAGGTCCCAAGAATGGTAACTGAATCAGTAGGCTGTAGACTGTTTCTTCAAACAACATTTGTTCAAGTAGTTATAAAGACAAAAAGCTAGAATTCACTCACAAGCTGGATACAAATGAGAAATAGCTTTTTTTGCTTTGTAGCTTTACAGGTCAATATGGCACCCAACTCCTGAAAGAGCCTCTGTTCTGCAAACCTCTCCTGGAGTCAAAACGCAGATAAAAGCAGTAACTCTATTTGAACATCACAGCCCACTGAAAGAGGGACTGAGCAGAAATAAATCCATTATTAAAATAAGTATAAAAACAAAAGCAAAAAAGCCCAAGCAACTTTGACATGACCAGCCTAGACCTAGCTAGATAATACAGTGCCAACTACCTGCTGTAAGACAGCTGCTCTCCTTGCCTTGCCCCTAAGTCTCATTAAGCAGTCAGCAATTGTGATGTCTGAGATGTATGTCTGTTATCTGGAACTTGTCTATAGGAAAGCCATTCTTAGCTCCCACTTTTGATCTGCATTTGCTGGGTTCAATTTCTGGAACACCAGAGACTGGCACAGCAGAAGGATTTACTAGATGGTGCTGGGTCTCAGGCTAAACAGCTCCCACAGTAGGTTTTTTTAGTGTTTCTTTACTCTGCTATAGTGCTTTAGGAATTTAAGTAAAGCTGAAAGCCATGTTCATTCCTCTCTTCATGCTTCTCCAAGGTCAGAGGTCTTGCTATGGTTCATAAATCTGTTCAGTCCTTGTGAAGCTTGTATGTAGGTTGAACAGTAATCTTCTGCCTTCAGTGGTTTGCCACTGCAGTACGCATTGCCAAGATACGACACCAGAACTGACTTTGGACAAATGAAAGAACCTGTCATTTAACCTCTGGGATGAAATGAACGCAGTAAATGTTAACACACTTGCAACCTAAAGCCACAAAGTTTAATCTACAATCCTCTGCTGCGGTTATTCCACAAGCTACATAACAGGAATATCACTTTTAGAATAAGAAAAATGACAGAGATTCTTGGTCAGATTTTAGCATTTCCAAGACTGTCACTAGGACTGCAGAAGAAATATATAAGCAAGAATGCAAGCAAGTGTAGGTTAAAAGAAGCTGGCAAGCTTCTCCCGTAATAAACTGTTCTTCATTAATCTTTCTGCTATGGGTTTATAGGCTGTCTTCAGTGAGTAACAGAAAGAGAATCAAGCTGCTTTTCCATAGAAAACAGAGCATCTCATCTAAAAGAGGTCTGCTATGCTTATTCATCAGACCTTACTGTTGCAGGGTGAGACACAAACCAGCCCGCTCTAATTTTATGTCCAGGTGGTTTCAGTTAACATGCAAACAACTCAAACAGTCATCTGGGGTTCCTAACTGCTTATTTTCCCTATGTGAAGCAGATGGCCCCTACTCCAGGACAGAACTGACTGTTAAAAGTCTGTAGAAGGAATGAGGAAAGATTGGGTGAAGTAATGGAACAATCAAGCTCCATCTCATTTCTGTGGGCAGAGAGGTTGCACAAAGACAACCGTGTATCACACAACAAGCAAGTTAAGAACAAGTGTATGTCTCCTGGGTGAAGTTTGAATAAGCAAAACCCCTAAATGTGGTTTTGGGATTCTGCCCTTACTGATACTTGAACAAAACAGACAATGTTCTTAACGCAGGTCTCAGCTGACCAATGAATACTACAGACTTTTAAGTCCTGTAGGCTGCACACATGTAGGAGTACGAATTAAGTGGGAAAGATCAGCCAAACATCCCTCTAAAAGTTGTCTGTCTGTCTTTGGATAGTTATTTTGGAGTAATGTTAATATTCCCTGATGCATGAGGAAAGGTGATTTGATAACAACAATTTGATACACATGGACTAGGAGGGGAAATGGTAAGGGATAATGCCCAAATGGTCTGGCATCAAAAGCCACCATTTTGCCCAGTGATGCTCAACACATACGTATCCCAGTTGCAGCCTGTGTAAACACTCCTTTCACCCACCCTTATGGTATTCACACGTACATACTCACCAGAGGTGTTCTTCTAGAGCATGGCAAGAAACCAGCAAAGGATATCTGAGGAGTCAAATTCTTGGAGACGATTGCAGAACTTGGTTTAGTTACACAGCTGCTTGGTCGAGAGACCTTCCCCTCCTACTTGAAGTTCCAAACAGGATTTGAAGGCAGACTTCGGGCTTGGTTCCTCTTGCTGTAGAGCAAACATTACCCTGGTGCAGAGAGAGTCCTGTACTACTAAGATCTACACTGTTGGTTCTCTAGTGCAGACTTTTTTCAGTTCCTCTTCATAAAATAGACAAATTGATATACTTCTCTTGAAAGTTATTTGAGTTTCTGGGCACATAAATATGTAGATTTGAAAGGTTTTTGAACTTGCATCTGCAATGCCTGCCTGTCCTGGACCAGGTCACAAGCAATGTGCTTATATCACTCTTATTTTGCAAGCAGCTCAATTTTACCTCCAAATGTAAATTTTCAAATGGGGCATAAGAAGGTTAGCTTCCTTTGTGCCATCTACAGGCTTATTCAGAGCCCACACAGACTGTCAAGAGTCACCCCATATCAAGTCAAAACTCTACAACATTTGTACCACAGAATATTGTGGTGAGATGCTCATGGCAGGTTGGGGAGGGGAGTCACTGGACTGAATGGACAAAATTGCTTCAAGCCTGCTGGGGTACTATTTGAGTAAGGACCAGAATGGCTGTGTCCATAATGCTTCTAAACCCTCATCTTTCTTACAGATCAGATTCTGCTTACCACAAGTTGGTGTGCATAAAAGATGACTTTGTTTGCCTCTTCACAATGTAAACAGTAAAGAAAATTAGGACTCAGTGTTGAAGTACAGGTTTAAGGCTCCACTAACCGAGCATTTAGACACCATCTAAAGTGGTCGAGCAGGTAACCCTGGCTGCTCTTTAAGTACCGATAACTGTTCCATCTATCAATTTTAACAAGGTCATCTGAGAAGTTAAAACCTATGGAAGAACATTCCCTGACTAAACACGTAATTAGACAAATTCGTGGAATCAACAAAGTCTACTATACACAAGAGACATCATCTACAGCAGGGAGTCCTAACACAAGTTATCTCTAGAACCAAAGAATTTACTGGATAAGTATCAAAGATGGGTGCAAGTTTTACTTTTCCTCACTATCTGCTGCATGCCACCACCAGGGCTGAAATCTTGGCTAGAATGGAATCTGGGTCTGAGCCGTTACAGCTTTATTTCTGTAATATTACCTCTGTACAAACACACATGTTCAGAAAAAAACAAAACCATTAAAACATTCCAAAAAGACACTACTTGTACTCCCATGTAAGATACGTTCAGTGCTTGTGGAGCTGTATAGAACTTTGTCAGATCTAAGAGAAATGAAGACAATTTTTATCTGTAGATGTTCTTGTTCAGGAGGAAGAAGTGAGTTTCGGTCTTGAAGCTTTCGCTTAAGAACACAGATTAAAACTAACGTGCCTGGCAGCACACACACCTACACTGTTCAGTACATGTGGTCACATGCTTGCATGTCTAATTGGTCTATTGTAATTACTATGATCCAGTAGCAGAGAGAGAATATGCACTGATAATAGCATGCATAGCACTTGTTGAGGTTTATACAAAGTTTCCTTGGAGTCATACAAAAACTTAGTTTTGCTTCCAAACACATGGACACATTTTGAGTCTTTACATCAAGAAGGCTTTCCAAATTTTTTGAGTCTGGTTTTGCTCGAACAGTTCTTCCCTAACCTCATTAGAACGAGGCAGCACTAGTGTGCGGGATGTCATGAAAGAGAGTAAATGTTTCTCAAGTTCTTAATACAACCATATTAACACTTACAGTTGTGTCTCACAAATTCTCTGAACCTACAGACTGGGCAAATTTGACACTTTTTGCAGAGAGTGGCACAAATTCCTAGTTATATAAAAAAAAAGAAAACAGCACTATCATCAAGTTGTTCTTTGTTTCACTGACACCATGAATTGTACTGAAGACAGATGCAGGTCAAATTTCTTACCAATGAATCTTAGTAGTGACCAGTGAACCTTCTGGGTGCAGTTCCTCTAGGGGATCATTAATTCAGACTCTGTAGTAGCTCAAACTTGGACGTCCTTTTAGCAGAGATTAAGTTGCTACTGCTGAGAGATTATGCATGATTTTGCGAGTATATAAAGATGATGGAATACTGTTTATGACAGTCTATTCTGAAACCAATAAATGCATTCCAGGTCAGCTCCAAACTGGAATAGAAACATAGAAATGATCCAAACCCAATGTCACTTTCCAAATACCTAAAAAATACGAGTAGGTTCACACTGTTCTGGTGTTTTTCTGTTTGGTCTTTATCTCAGTGATTCATATGTAACGTTTAGCCTACAAATAGTAATTTCTCTTTAATGGACAAATTAGATGAAGATGTAAGCAAGTGAAGACATATTTTGCTGATGCTAGTGCTGAATCCTACTATAGTTGGATACCAAAGCCCTGGCTGACTAGACTGCCTGCTCTTAGAGATCACTAACTTTGGCCAGGCTGAAATCTTACGAACAGAAGGATCTAGAACACCTGTTAGGTTGCTCTAAGACCTTGTGCTCTTCCAAGTCCCCTTGCAGAAATTCACCCAGAAGCAGAAGAATGGACAGCTATGAGTAACTGCCACTGACATATGCTTTATTTGTTACTCCATGAAACTGTTTACTTTGACTACACGCAAATAATTTGAATTATCTACCAATAGTGTTATTTTACTCTTGCAGGCATCAGGCCAGTATTTAGAGATGTACAGCATTTCACAGCAGTCACACCCAGCAATCCTTCCTTCAGTAGCCCACACATGCTCCCTTGCCTAGCTCTGTCAAACTGCACATTAGTAAGCAAGAAAGAGATTCACAGAAGAATTTCCAGAAGGACAAAAAACCCATCAGGTGTGTCAAATCTCTGACATTCAGAAACCATTTGGGGAAAGCAGCACACGCTGACTTAAGCACTAAAGTATGGATGCTTTAATTAATCCAGGGTGAATTTAATTGCTTTAGTTAAGTGGAAATCGGGTTAAAAATGATGCAGAGCATGCTGGGGTGTGTTAAAAAACATGACATATGAGTTGGATGAATCGATAAATTAAAAGTGCACAGATGTTTTAATTAAACCCAGGAAAGTTAACAAAGATCACTAGAGACTTTTAAGCCTATGATTAATTCAATTCATTTACAATACCTGTAGAGATATGGGGATGTCTCCATTTGGGGAGTTACTGAAGTTCTCAATCGATAAGTACTTAAGCAGTTCTCGAAAAATAATGGCAAGATTTCTCACAGAAGTGAGTGTACAGCATTAATTGCACACTGAATATTTACATTCTTCTGAAGAGTCAGCAAACTTTTGCTTTGGACAAAATTTATTAAAAGGATCATAGTTTTTCTCATTGCCTCCAGTGTGACCTTATCTGTCAAAAAGACAACACTTGCTATTCCCTCTACCATTCCGCAAAGGATCTATTTCTATTAGATAACTGCTTTACTTATGGCTGTTACCAAAAAATCTATGTAAGAAATATGAATATGTCTTCCCACACAATTTATCTAGCAGCAATTTACAGAACCACAGCAAATTCTTAAAATTATCTCCTTGGGGTTGGTCACTTGTACAAGAAAATTTTGCTTCACAAATAGACCATTATTTCAATAACAACAATAATGCAGTCTGCAAGAATAGGGAGAATAAAAATTAAGCATATGTCAACACATATTAGAACTGATTTAGTGGTGGACTGAAAGGGCTGCTAGTGTGAAGATGAGTTCAGACAATTTAGCAAACCATCAACAACGATCTAAATCTTGGTTCTCTAAACACATTGGAGTCCTGAGGGGAAGAGGAAGAAGCCACTGTACTGTCTTGCTGGAAGAGCCACAGCTGAACATAAAGAAAGTGGCATAAACCAAACCACATATTGGACACAGAGAAGAAAGAAGATATTTGAGTTCAGCTAGACACTTGAAAAATGAGCTAGCAGTGCCAGGCTTCAAACATCTTGAGGACTTTTTCTTACTGGTACATTCAGGACTTGACATTCCATCAGCCCATTTGCTCCCCCTCCACTATTATAGAAGGTATGCAAATTTCACTACCTACATTAAAGGAAAGATTGTAGTTCTCCATGCAGTACACTAAGATAATTTGAAATATGGTAGCTTGATTTGTAGCCAATCTGGTTAGGGTCCTCTCTATTGACTACATCGTGAAAGAGCAGCACAGTTCTTTTTCATAGGCATCAGTGCATTCAAGGAAATGGAAGTTACCCTACACCAGTTCTGGTTCACCACAGGAGAATGTGACTGATCAGTTTGCCATCTAACTTGTGCCTTTGAAAATGAAGACAAAAGAAAAATCAAAAAAGGGGTGGGAGGAATTCTTTTCAACTCTGCACGATACATGGGACGGGAGGGAAATTGTGAAATCCCTGTTTTAGATATAAGCAGTAAGGTTGATACAATTACAAGAACATGCAGAGAAATAAATTTTACTTTCTACCAACAGATGGAAATAAACAGATGTTGAAATCCACTACTGTCATAGACGAGGCTGTAGATCTTCATTTGTATGACTTGATAACTTCATCACTAGAAAAACTGAGGAGGAAGGGAAAACTAGGCTATTTCAGAGGTTTCAATAGCTATCTTGGTGGAAAAAGCCAATGAGGAATCAAAGAGCTGATGCTTCAAGCTCATAAAAAGCAGCAAGAAGGACAAACACCAAATATCAGAATTATCCTTCCAAACGTGTAGTGATTCACAACAAAGAAGCATTAAGAGCATGAAGTTATTTATGCATCCAGAAAAAGAAATGAAAAAATGAAATATGCTTCTGGTAGAATTTTATACTATTCCCAGCGAATGGTGTAAAAAAACTATTACTTCTCTGGTAATGGTTTAGCTCTGGCTAAATACCAATGCAGTAGATGTAGGACTGCACTTACAAGCTACTGTATTCAGGGTATTTAAAACTCAGAGGACTTTGGTATAATTTTAGTTACTAATATTTGCTGTATTAAATTTATCAGAAAAGATTTAAATCATAACATGATGAATTGCACAGTTCCACATTGGCTGCAGATGTTTAAACATTTTTATACATTTGAATTAGAAATATTTTTTGTTTGTATGAGAAGGCAGCTAACTGAATTTAATCTCATTCAAATAGGGTCTAAGTATAGGAAAAGATCTAAATTACAGGTTCAAATCTAGATATAATGTAGACATGAAAAAAGTCATGCATGCGGAAATCTGAAGCAGTGATTCAAGGCTGTTCCTATTATTCAGGGATGGCAAATGTCTAATGATCTCTAACAGCTGTATCTCTATAATGTGATTTACAATACTACTTAATCATAGTTGTTTCAATGACATTTACCATCATCACAAGGACTCCAAGATGATCCCAACACAACTGCAAAGACAATTGCTTAGAACATAATGAAATAAAGAAATACCAGTACAAATCCATGGAGACAATGCAAACTAAAAACAAAATGTAGATTGCAACACAATTAAATGAGCTAACCAATTAAACACAAAAACAAATCACAAAGCACACATCACAGTGAGCACAATTCAGCTCAGCAGACTACAGTCAGAGGAGGGAGATTCTTAGCCACCAATGGAAGCATTATAAGATCAAAAGAAAGATTTTTGGCTTGCCAGAAACTAAGCAGCTCAATGGTTTGTGTCCTGCATGTATTTGTATGCATGTCCACCTCCTTGTTGCACTGGCAACCTTTTGAAATATGCTATTTATTGAAAACCTATTGAAACAGAAAACATTTGTGCAAATAGATGTGCTGTTGCTGCACATGTATAAGAAGGGAAGAAAGATAAAGTGAAGTAACTGATAATAGGCTTTGAAGGTAACTTGAGAGATGAAATGAATGCACCCAGCTTTTAATAAGCATGAAAATATTACTATAATGCTGTTGAAGAAATATCTATAAATAAGATTTTACTGTGTTTTCACATGCTTTCTGTCTTGGACATAAGCAACATACTGTTCTACCTGTGGCTCTGTCTTTGGTTTCTGACCAAAAAATTTCTACAAGTTGGGCAATGAATGATCAGATAAAGATACACCAGGGTTCACTGAAATCAGAGACTTCTTTTCACCCATCATGTTTTGACCAGCAGTAGTGTTAGTAACTCTTCTCAGTTATTTCCTTCCTCCATCACTACCGAGTTCATAGAATCATAGAATAGTTAGAGTTGGAAAGGACCTTAAGATCATCGTTATAAACCCCCTGCCATGGGCAGAGACACCTCACACTAGACCATGTCACACAGGCTCTGTCCAACCTGGCCTTGAACACTGCCAGGGATGGAGCACTCACAACTTCCTTGGGCAACACATGCCACTGCCTCACCACCCTAACAGTAAAGAATTTCTTCCTCATATCCAATCTAAACCTTCCCTGTTTAAGCTTTAACCCATT
>JBCJKH010037695.1:0-13062 GCA_039877255.1 Loriculus beryllinus | reverse complement strand
TCATGCTGCAGCACACTTTTATGTTGAAAAGGTGTAGATCTGACTCCTGACCAGTAGACAAGTTCTAGTTGGGAGCAGTTTTATTATTGTTTAAAAATGATATGCTAAATAGATGACAAAACCTGCTAGAATTTGTACCTAAGTACCATTTTGACTCTGATGATAATTCAGTCTTTTCTTTCTTTTGACACGAGTCCTTTATTCTCATTTCTTTAATCTGTGGAGAATGGTTTTAAAACTGTTACTCCTTTTCTATAGTGAAGACTGACATGCACAAAATTAATTTTCCATTCAGTGTCCTATTCTTAATCTTTATTTCCTCTGGTTTATTATCATGCAGCTTTCTTTGTTTTGTTGTTCTTATAATGACTTATTTAGGTTGGGGTTTGGGTTTTTTTTGCATTTTTAAATTCATAGAATCATAGAATAGTTGGGGTTGGAAAGGACCTTGTTATTCCCTTGCCAGAAAACACAGGGGAAATTGATCTCAGTTTCTCCATTTTAAAATTATTTCCATAGATTTGAAAATATGGATTTTTGAGCTTAATTAAATGTCATTTAATTGTGCTTCCTCTTGTATTTGCAAGGATGTACACCTTTGGAAGCAACACAAAACTAAGTATTTTAAGGTAGATATAAAAATATATAAATTGTATATATAATATACTATAATAATAAATGTATTGTATAGGTTTATATATAATGAATATTCATTTTCAAGATAAGGATTTCGTGTTAACATAGCGGCTTGAGTAAAGGAAAATTACCTATTTAGGCTACGAAATACGATTGTCTTAGAAGATTAATTTGGTTTTGTGTAATTGTTAGGCATAGGTTATTTGGCCAATAATATTCTGTTAGTTCAATGATTGATCTTTTCAGTACTGGAAGTTCCTGTATACATGAGGAAATGTGTAAGTTACAGAATGTCCTTTAGCAATTAACAACAAAACTGTATCTTATTTTAGTTTGTATAATGAAGTGATGCCAAAGAAGTATTACAGAGCCAGTGCTGAGTATCAGTCATATATAGAGAAAGCTCCCTTTTCATATCATAATAGCAAATTTGATTCAGTGATGTAGCTGAATCATGGTCCTGGTGCATTATATTACAATTATTTAAGCATTTTAGTTATAAAATTCTAAACCAAAAATACACATATAAAATAATTATCCTCAGGAGGGAAGCATGGCTGGTAAATTTAATAGTAATTTGAATAACATCAGTCTGACTCCAGCTTTTGTCCATGGAGGTGGTTTGTCCTCAGGTGTAGACATTCACAATGAATGGTGCTGTATCTTGTAGTAGTTATTGACAAAAAATTAAATAATCATTGTAAACTTTATGGTAAACTTTTATTTTTTCTCTAAAAATTGCAATATTGTGAATTCAGTTTTTCCTTCCTTAAAACTGTACTTCGAGTACTCTGACATTTCAAGAGATTTCTGCTTTTATAAAATATTCTTAGTTCTAAGTTGGCAATTGGTACAGAATTTTAGTGAGGGTTTTCATTATTACAGAAAGGCTTTGGAGTTTTGACATGGGATCTTTTGTATTACTTCAGACGTACAAAGGAAAAAGCTACTTGCTCGCATTGTTTAAGCTTGTGAAAATGTACCTGAAAGAGTGATTCGGTAAGTTGGAAAGCAGTTTAGACAAAGCCTAAAGAGTGCTGAAGCTGGAGTGCTGTCACTGTGTGGCTGAAATACTGCCTCCTGGTTTGAAGTCCCAGGTGGTTGCTTACCTTGCTTCATCAAAAAAATATATTCTGTGTGTTGGAAGAACTTTTCAGTGTCATTCCCTGTTGCCTGGGTTGCTGCGTTGCTGAGCATATCCCAAGTACTAGCTCAGGACAGTGCTGGGCTAGGTGCATGGCAGAATGGCATCAATATAAATGTTTCAGTAGGCTTTCTGCCTGGCTTATTACAGTGAATTGAGTTAGAGGTAGCTGAATTTAACATGCAGGGTTTTAACTTCAGGATTTGGTTCAGGATTCTCTATCAGATACCTTTGCTGCTGCAGAAGCTGTGCCTGGCAAAGTATGTAGGATGGGCAGCCGCTGGAGCAGCACTAGCTGCCCTGTTACAGTCCGCTGATGCAGGAGTTCTGTTGTACACCTTCCTGCTGTAATGTGCTTTAAGTGGAATTTCTAATTTAAAACAAACCAAGAAAACAGGAATATTTTATCTACAGTTGTTAATCTGACAGAGAACTTTGTTAGACTGTGTTTCTAGTCAGTTTTAAAAATAGGAAGGCAACATGATTTGCTCTTAATTAAGACAAAATGTTCACACAGCGTGCCTAGTAGCAAGCATTCCTGTAGCTGAAATTAAGACACAGAAGTCTTATGATCTTAGTTGCCCTGTGAGTAAAGAGTGAACACAATATGAAGAGTTATCACAACATAAACTGCGTCCCTTTAATTTTAGCATCACCCAGACTGTAAGGGTCACCACCAGAGTGAGGTTTACACATTGCAGTCTCACTCAGCCAGCCTCTTGGCTGATTCTGTTTGGAAGTGCTGAAAAAGGCATGTGCAAAGGTCCCAGTAGGCATACTACCTTTAACATCAGAGTTCAGTGACCACACACAGTAACTCTGCATATTTCCACATAACTGCAGTGACAGAAGCGTACTTTGTCTTCTTCAGACAACTAAAAGCTATTGACACTAACAAGATTTCGCCCCTACCCCGTTGTGAATGACTGCTGTAAATGGTTAAAACCATCTGTTAGGTCCCTGTCTTCAGTTCAAATACAGGAAATCATTCACATCAGTCTGATAGTGGTGATATTCCTCACATTAAGTTCTCAAAATCTGAAAAATGATCTGCAGTGCTATGTGTTTTCTTGTTTGATTTTTTTTGGTAATGATAAAGTATTCTGTCTTTCTCTCTTTGCCACTTCATTTCTTGAGAGTTATTGTTTTTACAGGGTTGTTCAGGGAAACTGACAGAAAATCTGCTTATGTAGTGCCATAAAAGACATGCGAGATAAGTTTTTAAAGTGATAAACTGTAATGATAAATGCATAATAGGAAGGCAATCGAACTAAGGTAGTGTAGTGTGTTGGCTTCACCATTTACTCTGCTAAAAGGAATGTTCATTTGATTGATGTGCATGTTGATCTAAGTTTAGATTTGTGTTGGTATCACCTTCAGTTTATTTTCTTTCTTCCTCTGTTGTTTGGGTGCAGTAGTTTCCATAATTTGTATCTTCAGTATAGTTTAATTTTATTTAATTGGCTGTTGAAAAATATCTGACACTTTTTTAAGGAAATAAATGAAATAGAAATATGATACCCTTGATATTTTTTTCTTAAAGCATATGTATTGTAGCTCAAGAGTCTAAAATTAATACTTAAACTGTGTTTAAAATGCATGCATTTGCAAGCCTATGAAGAACTAAATTTATCTGTGAAAATTTCAGATATCAAGGATTTTTGTGCCTAAACCATAGTTTCATTTTTTTCCATCTTCTAAAGTATTTTTAACTTCACTGCGTAGTTGTTGTGTTTGGAATCACTTATTGTAGTACTGAAGCAAACTAGAGCTTGTATGAGAAATGTTTTGCTGTTTTTTAGAGGAAGGCTGAGGGCAATAGTGTCAGTGGTATGTATGGCAAAGGGAATACTGTTCCACTTCATATATGGTTGATGGCTGGAAGTGGCTTTGCAGTCATTAAGCTAGATGCCTAGGTTTTCCTTTACTAATAAAATCTTAAGAAATTGGAAGTGGTTGATGGAGGCGTTTTTGTTGCACTGATGGATGATGTGCAAATACATGTTTATGGAGAAAAAAACTTGTCAAATTCTTCAGCTTTCACTGATGATCCACTTAATAAATTAAAGTGCATTGGTAGAATGAGTTGCAGTGATTGGACTATACAGTGCAGTTGGAGTGAGAAACAGGAAAATGTTACTTGCATTATTTCTGGTACCTTTAAGAGTGAAAAGCTTCACTATTACTAGGTAGGCTAGCAACTCTGCAAATTGGTACCTACGGTTAGGAGCTCCTTGAAGAAATGCAGAAGACAGAATATAGCAACTGCTACAACATATCAACAGGGAAACTGTGAGTTATTGCATACTGACTCTGCCCGTTACCGTGCTTTCTACAAGAGAAATTGCAGTTCTGATGCAAGTAGAGATTTTTTTCCAGTCCTCATTCTTTTTAGAGTAGATGGAGTGCCCACTGAGAAATTACTCCTCCTGAGAGACAGCTGAATAAGGACGAGAATATTATTTCTCTTACTAATCAAGCAAATTTGTTTTAATGAAAGGAGAGCCTACCCGTTGAAAGTGGTTATTGTTTTAAGCCTGATGATTAGGTTGGAAGTGTTTTTCTTTAAAGTTGTTGCATGTTGTAATACCTTTCCTTGTGTGTTGCTCTCGAAGGAGAATCAGCCAGCCCTTCCTGTCCCCCCCCTCCAGGGTCAACCTGTCTATTGGGCTCTTGATAATACTCGCTTAACACCCCCACTCCAGAATCTTTAAGCTGGCATTATCATAATAATCAGTATGTACTTTGGTCTAGGGTAGAATGCTTCAATATGACCATTCCACTGGTGTTTGAGTACATCTGTATGGTCTGTATGTAAGGGCTCAGTAGCTCTTTGGATTGTCAGTTAAATGTATACCTTGATGAATACTATAGGCTGTGGTAATAGCAAGTGCTGAGTTTCTGAGAGTATAAAAGCTGTTGTAGGCAAAGCAGCTATTACAGTGTACTTTGGGGCAGTAAAGGTTGATATTACAGAAATTTTAGCTTGTATTCAGTATTCTTAATCTCAGGTAAATTTCTATGTACAGAGATAGTGTGAGTTAGCACTTTAACTCAGGATTCTAGCTGCTTGTGCCATGTCCATGACCACAATGTTTGAGCACCCTATATCTGTTTTAAAGTTTCCTTTCGCATCATTCTGTTTTGTAGATAAAACAGTTTGCCTACATGTTAGAAGCCTAGAGCAGATCTGGAAAGTCTGTGTTTTATGAATCTGTCCAGTCGCTGTAACATAAGACAAGTTGATTTTTTAAAAATGCAGAAACTATATAAATTTTCCACATTTATTCTCTTTGCAGGTCTTTAAACACAGATTTTTGGGGTTTCTTTATGCCTAAATAGAATTGACAAAGAAACCAAGGCAGTGCTTTGGGGTAATAATGAACAAATTGAGGTTTAAGTGGAAAAATAGTTAATGTATCTAAATCTTTCAGGACGTCGGGTTTTTTCTCCCCTTCAGTAATGTATTGGCAAAGTCAGAATATGAATTATTTCTTACACTAACCTTACTTCTATCTAAATTGCTTTAAGCCCTCAACTGCATTGGAAGGGGGCGGGAGGAGCAAAGCAAACCCCCAGAACTTGCAAATAATTAATGAGATTTAAAAAAATCTATCGATGAAACACCATAGAGATCTCTACTTCCTCATCCAGATTTTCAAAATTAAACACACACACTCCCCCCCCCCCCATCTCTAAGGAAACAGGCCTTGCAGCGTGCAGATGTGATTATTAAACACAGGGCAAAAATACAGAACCATGTTTGGAGACTTATTTCACCTGGATTATGACATCTAGGAGCCGTTGCATCTAGCATCGTATAGGAAGTTAAATTAAGTGTGAAGATACTTGCTAAAGAAAACCTATAATTATTTAGGACCTAACAGTTAAACAGATCAATATTGCAAACAGAACAAAGTAGGTGCAGGCTTTTTATGTGCAGTACTTTGGGTTGTGCCATACTGGAGATTTCATTTATATATTAGGTGCCTTGTATTCTGGCGCATTTCTCCTTCTCTTCTCAATATAACCTGTATCTTCTGCGTGCGTGTGATGTGGCTGAAGGAAGAAGAAAAGATACGTCTATTTAGGAGGAGGCAGGCATGGAGTTGGTAGGATAAATTTTTGATGAGAACTAAAGGAGTCGGATGCAAGGGCAGAGAAGTTGTGTGAATTGTTACAAGGGTGACTGAGCTGCTCTTCAGAATTATTTATATATCCTTTCCTTGTTTTCTTAATGATCTTTGGCTATAAATGGACAGAGAGTGTTGGATGTTGAGTTTCATGGTCACTTTAATAGGAAACAAAGAGCTTGACTTGTAAACCTTGCTTCAAGTTTTCATTTTGGATTTTTTTTTTAATTTTCAGCAATATAGATATTTCTTTACTTTGGTGTCACAATATAACTCCTTTGGCTTTGACTGCCATGTGTGGCAATTTGCTGGATAGTATCCTGTCATCAGCTGGGCACAAAATTGCCTGGAGTAGATTTGCACCCCCACAACACAAAGGAATGAGAATGGAAATGGGATTGATCTACAAAATACCATGAACCAGCAGCTGCAGAGAACTGTGGACTGTAGAGAGTCCACATAAAATTGCTAATCTGTAATTTTAAATCTTTGTTTAAATCTGTGCTAACGGTAGAAAGCTGATTTTTTTTTTCTAACCCTGCTTATTTGAAAGTGTCTGCATTTTCAAAGTATGTTTTAAGATCGCTGAGAACTGCTCGTCAAAGATGCTAAAGAAATGAATTCACCGAATCACTAATCTTTTAAATTTTTTAGATTCTTTTTAGAAACACATCCAGCTGATATAATTTAATATTCTGTTCTTGTGCAGAGTCTTGGATAATGCATCTGTTGGATGAATAAATAAATGGAAAGAAATGCAGTTTTAATTCTGGCAAAAACTATTTTTATTGCTTGCTTGTAAAATTGGCAGCGATATTCTACTCCGGGATAGCGTTATTGGTTACTGACACAGTGGAATAATAGTAGCAGTTAGAAATAAATGTGAATTTAGCTGAATTTTATAGCTTGGTCTTTTATTTTTGATTTTTATGTAATTCTGACACCTGCAACATAATACAAGATGCTGGTTTCTCTTTTGACAAGTATTACACATTCACAGATTAATGTATAGTTTCTAATCTCCATTGATTACTATTATCTACCAAGTGTTTGCTAGATCCCAAATCAGTCTGACTCTGTGAGCAGGTCACACATCGGGCCAACTTGTTCTTTGAGGCTCAAGAGAGCAGCCAGGCAGCTACTGTTTTACTCTCCAGACAGAAAAATAGATTTATTTTCTTTCCTTTGTCTGCCCTTCAGCTTTTGAATTCCTACTGAGTTAAGAGTCTATTTATTTGTTTTGGTATTTGAATGATATTTGAACTTTAAATGAGAAAATTCTGCTTTTGGAAGGACAAAATAGTATCCAAATAGTTTTAATTGCAGTATCCAACTCTGCTGTTCAGTTTTGCTGATAAAGACAGTGGTGCTCAAAATGCCCTGCTGTGTCTATCTCCCATGGCCTTCTCAGCACTGTTCCAGATCCTCTACCAGACTTGGGGATTCAGGGTGCTGCCTCAGCTGGAACAAAACATGCTGGGTTGCTCTTAAAGAAATCTGTGGTTGCTCAGCTGGATTCAAACTGTGCTGTCATCACTGCCACTGACAAGCAGTGCTCACCTGAGTCTGTCTTGTTCAGCTGAACAGCGTGCACAAAGCAGTTATTCTATAACACCTGTAACTATGATACATATACCATAGTTACATTTCATATGAATGGGCATATGTATACATGTATATAAGAAGTATATAGTGGTTATAAAATTGACTTTAGTTCTCTAGAAGTGGTGTGAACCACACTTTTCTGGCACCAGAAACAGTATTTCTGTAGAAATAGTTGTTATTTTATCAGTTGGTCTTACACTATGGCCTTTCTGGCAACTGTACACTGAAAAATTGATGTCTAACACTTTTTTCTCCTCTTGTGATTTTTAAGTGTGACTAAAGCTTTTTGCAGACTGGAGTGGGAATATAGTTACAATTTTTTTATATGACAATGGTAAATTGTCTCCCTTCAGTTTATAGACCCATAGGATCATAGAATGGTTTGGATTGGAAGGGACCTTCAAAGCTCATCTAGTCCTACCCCCCTGCAATGAGCAGGGACATTGTCAACTAGATAAGGTTGCCCAGAACCTGGGCCTGGAATGTCTCCAGGGATGGTGACACCACCTCTCTGGGCAACCTGTGCCAGGATTTGACCACACTCATTGTAAGGAATTCCGTCCTCACATCCAGCTTGAATCTTCCCTCTTTTGGTTTTAAACCCCTCATCCTGTCACAACAGGCCCTGCTGAAAAGTCTCTCCTCATCTTTTCATTTTCTGAGTTCTTACTCCTTGTTGAGTTTGTACTGTTACTCACCTTAATGTAATGAACCAGAGAACTGAAAACCAATTCCCTGCTACAGTTTGTCAAAATATCCAGTAATGCATTCTCCAAAGTGGAATCCTACTTCTAGAAATGTACCAAGAAAGAAGGCTGAATTTGAGATAATGTAAGCACTGGACAAAATCCCAAGGCAGTACCAAGAGGCAAAGACTGATGCTTCTGTTACAACACTGTTCATAGGACTTGGATTTTAACTTTGGTTTAAATGTAAACTTTTCACTTGGACAAATTACTTGGACGAGGTGTTCAACTTCTTCGCTTTATAGAAATGCTGTGAGATCTAAAGATGAGAACTGTAGGCAAGTGCTGTCTATTAGAAGTTATTAAAAAAATAGAGTCTCTGATTTTTGAGCGATTTTACAAACTGCAGCTTTGCATGATGAATGAAAAGCAGTAGGGAAAACGATTCCGCATTCAAGCCTCATACATCAATATGCTTTTTTAAATATCACAAGAAAGCGCTGTAGCAATTGCATCTGAATGTGGTGCTTTCCTTTCCTTAACTGTTTAAAAGATGAGCATGATTGACTTGTGGAAATATCGATAGCTTTAAAGACCTGAGGAAAAATTACCATGAAAAACAGAATTTGGGTAGACTTGAATACTGTAATTTCAGGACAGGATTTTTAATAGAAGGTCCTGAGTAATTCTCCCTTAATAATAATAAAATATGCAAGTCTCCAAGGTACTCCATCACCTTTGGGGTGAAAATGGCAGCCAGGAAGAGGTTTCCACAACTTAAAGAATGTTTTGCAGTTATGTTGCTTTGAAAAAATTGACAGTTCATAAACTCACATAAAATTTACCTTTCATTATTTACTATTAACTTTTTTGAGTTGTAGACTGCCCGTCATTGCCTACCGAGAGGTACTTTATTCATACTTGAAGAGAATAAACAATTCCATTTAGTTGTGCTTTGGTTTTAAATGACCTGAAAATTTTCTATCCTCCTCTAGTATTTTTTAGGCTTTTATTACTTGAACTCATGTTAAAATAAGTATGAATGAAGAACTGGGTTTGAAGTCATGCTCTCCTTTCTGTTTGTACTCTGGATATGATCTTTGATGCATTGAAAAAATGTGAATTGTTGCACTAGTACCCATAATTATTAGAATGAATTCACTGCTGTCTGCCTTAACCTGATGCTTATTATAAAAAAATTGCCTTTGTAGTTGAGCATGGCAATATAAGAGACAAAATTATAATTCTGCCATTGTGAATATAATGAATACTGCTCCTATCTGTATTACCAAAGCAAACACATCTACCTCTGGTAAAATGTAAAGCAGTGTTGGCTTTCTAGTAAAATACTAAGTATTACAGTTGCTTCTCTTACTGGTGAGTGTAAAACCTGTGAATAAATCAGACCTATGAATGGTGGGAAAGTTTCTATCATACTATTATGCCAAACTTCCATTCCAGTTGCAATAGTTATGCATTGAGTATGCATAGGGTGGATTTTGAACTAATTAGAGCATTTTTAGGTCTGAAGAAGTTTATTTTTAGTCTCAAAGGGAGTTCAATAAGCAAAGATGTCTTACAGTTTCTACTTCATGTTTATTATAACTGCATTTCTATTTGGACAATTCCTTTTTCCCTTCATTCGAGGATGAATTAAATAAATTGGCAGCTTTGTAGATATGGGCAGAGCACAAAGAAAAGGCAATTCTGCCTTGGAACGTTACACTGCAGCCTTTTCACCGGTCTGAATCACAGTGAATGACACTTTTTTCTTCTTCCTTTCTGATATGAAGCCTTATTTATAAAGTAATAGTCTACTGTGCTATGACAACATGGAAATCAGGGTTCTGAAGTTGATGCAGAAAGAGGGTAGATGGAAAAATAAAGTGATATACATACCTGCAGAAGGAAATAGTTATGTTGCTCAGTTTCACTGGATAAGTGATCCCAGTTGAGAAAGAAGGAGAGCAGTAATCCCATTCCCAGGGAAGTTCTCTGAATTCTTGCTAAGAAAATAACAAGTCATAGAATTCCTGAAGTTTCAGGGCTTGAGCTTCTGTTTCTAGCCCCAGTTTCAGGTTTGAAAGTCTGAGCTGTGAAAGTTTTGGCTCATAAGATTGACAAATTCCGAAGTGTTACTTATTTAAAGCAGGTTGAGGTAGTTGCACCATGTATTATATAATCTTATGCTCAAAAAGATCCCCCCCAAGGTAGTCAAAAGAGAAGTTGTTTTATATTGCTGTGTTCCAGTATATAACAGGTGATCTACTTTTGTGCTTTCTGCATGGGAACAAAAAGAACAACACTATATTTATGTACTTTGAGATCTTCCTACACATTTCTCTGTCCCTTCTTTAGATTTTTCTTCCCTTTTTTTGTGTTCTGTGCTCATAAATGAGAATCTCAATATAATAAAAGGAATTTATTATTTTAATTTGACCAATGTACAAAATATGCATAAATTTCTAGATAATATAATTCTAAATGTTCATTTTCCCATTTCTTTGAAAAGGATTTCTTTTTTTTTTTACATCTGTGTCTTACATACCTCTATATTTGTCTGAATTTCAGGTTTTGGTATATGTCTGGTAAATTTTGTTATTTGTTTTTTAATTTCCTTTTAAGAAACCATTGGGTCTTTTTATTTAGCCTTTAGGTTTTTTTCTTGGCAGTGAAGGACTGTGAAAAAAAAAGTGTTAAAATTGATACATACAAAATGCTGTTAAATGGATAATTTAAATTAGACTTGTCCCCTTGCACTAACCTTTGTTACTTTATAATAAAGCATATTATTGTAACAAAGTCAGCAGA
Source organism: Loriculus beryllinus (assembly GCA_039877255.1). Lineage (NCBI taxonomy): Eukaryota > Metazoa > Chordata > Aves > Psittaciformes > Psittacidae > Loriculus > Loriculus beryllinus. The sequence goes on along the minus strand of JBCJKH010037695.1, from coordinate 2,047 downwards.
AAATTTTCAGGCAGCAATGTTTTTCAGATCCATGGCATCTGTTCAGTTGGTGGTTATGAAGCACTTCAAGATACTCAGATGAATGAGGCTATATTAGTGTATGTGTTAGATGGCACTGTTTGAAGGAGCAGCATGTCTAAATAAATGCTTCTTGGACTTTTATAAATTTAGTTGTATACAAACCCTCCAAAGGAAAATAGCCTATGAATGTAAGCATTAAACTCCTTGGATGTCTTTTATTGGGAAAGCAGGATTGGTAAAGGCACAATATGTTGCAGGCTTTATTTCACAGTTCTGCCAACACGAATCCTATCTGAGCTAGAGCACAGCTGCTATTCCTGCCAGTCCTCCTCTCTGTCCTGATGGAGCTTGATCAGCTTGCTTTGTTTTTCTGTGTTCTTTTAAACGAAGACTGTTTAATGATCATCGCTAATGAATTCGCGATGTCCTGTTCAGGGACTTTTCTTTATGCAGTGCTTCCCCCCCCCAGCATTAAAATATTCTTTATTGTCACAGTATAGAGAAAGGTAATGAGGAAAAATAGATGTGAAGTTGGATTGTGATGGATAGAAATACACAGAGAAAACTAGATGTTCTTACAACAATTGTGCTATTCTTTTTATCCCTGTAACACAGCTACTCCTCCTCCGCCCCCCACACAACAGATTTGTAATGAAAGAATAGAATCTTGTGCAGGCTGCAACTCCCAGAGGTAAAACCCACAGTACTAGACTTCCATCTGTATAGCCTATTTTATTTCAGAGAGATTTCATTTAGTTTTCCTTGGTTAAATTAGTCTGAAACACTGTCTTTGCAAGTTCATTAAAATGATTCTATAATGGGTGTGTGCTATAATTTTTGAAGTTTTATATTCAGTTGCTTGGTGATGAGGCTTGCTATTTACCTGATATTCCTGTTATGCTTTCTGCCCTACATCCTGCTGTTTGTTATGGTCTCTTGCCTTTCCACTCACCCTCATGGCCACAAGTGTAACGCTTGATCTGTTCTCCACAGAATTCTCTCTCCCCCCTTCCACCCCCATAATGAAATACTGGAGTAAAGAAAAAAGTCACCTGTGTTAGTTACGTGTAGTTAGAGTGGAGAGAGGAATCCTCTTTGGTTGAATAATGTATTTTTATAGGAGGTTATTTTACCATAATACTTATCTGTAATGTTTACCAAACATAGCCTTTACTGATGAGTAAAGGCTTTTATCTGCTTGGGAGAAACCTGGATTTGAGCTAAAACTATAAATGTGTAATAAAAAAAATGGCAGCTCCCTGGGGAAAGGGGTGGTGCTGGGTTTTGTTTTTACCCTTCAACCAGCATGCTAAAATGTACTGAATCAATACTCTGAATCAATATACACCTATTCAATTGTTTATTAGGAGCAGTTAAACCTACGTAGGAGGCTTAATTCTGATGAGATCTGCGTATGTGGATCATTTAATAACCTGTACATCTACAGAGGCGAGTAAAGCTACAGTGCAGTGTAGGACTGGACGCCATGTGGTGCAGAGACAGCACGGTCGTTCTGCAGATCCAGAGCGCTCCAGGGGTCAGTGCCTTCTGCTCTTCACTGGCTTATAAGACAGTATAACCTTATCCCTCTCCTTTACCAAATAATAACTCTCCATTCCTCCAAAAGACAAGCAAATAGCTGAAATAGATATGTAAATTAATATGAATATATGTAAGATTCACTTAAGCAACTTTTGTGTGAAGGGCAGTGATTGAACACTTGAAAAAGGGTGATAACCTTTTCAAGTGTTACCAGTTATTCAGATAGTAAGTATTATCTGAATAATCTGGATTTCTCTAATTGCCATTTAAAAGGTCCTTTAATCTTTCCACACAGAGGTTAGCCTTACTGAAGGTATTTGTTCCAGTACCAGGTTCAGTACCACTTGGTGTTCCTAACTTTGTTACTTTTCTCAACTCTGTTCTCTAAGGAATTTGCACTTCAGCTTTGAAAATTCTGAGTGGTTTTGCCACAGCTAATTTGTGCAGTAGCTTATTTATATGTTGTGTGCATGTGTTAATTAGT
>JBCJKH010037694.1:0-51984 GCA_039877255.1 Loriculus beryllinus | reverse complement strand
CGATCTACTTTCAATGTCACAGTGCCGCACCTTCAGGAAACATCTTGAACATGGGCTGATTTTGCTTTAGAAGCACAAATGCGCATTATGCTTTGTACATGGATGTGACAAATTAGCCCTATTCTTGAAAGCAGAAGAGGAGGCAGGGAGTGCATTCCATTTGCAAAATCATTAATTTCCAAGACTTTTGGCTAAGAGGATTTCCTCACAAACAGCGAGACAGAAGTGGATCTGATATTGTGCATCCAGATCATGGTGCTTGCTTAGGGCTGATTTGGGAAATTCCTTGAGTTTTCCAGTGTTGCCGGTCAGTGCAAAGCATTCCATGTGTAGGAATTACTAAATGCTGAGTCTATGGTTGCATATGGCCTTTGGGAAGATGATAGCTGGCTTTCTGTGTGACTGTTGGCTCTGCTCACGGTACTTTTCTATGCTTCAGAGTGCAGAGTGCAGCACAGTTTCAATGCAAACATACACTTCTGTATATTAAGCATGTGCATTAATATATTATTATTACTTGGACTAATAACAAATAGTAGTCAGTCAGTGAGATAAAAAAGGACAAAGTTCAATAGTAATTCTCAGACAGCTTAGCAATTACCCAGACAGCTTGCAGTCAGAAAAGCTGTTCAAATCTAGGATTATGAACTACACTGATGGCAGCTCTACTGGGTGGAGTTTTAAAAGACTGTGAGTATGTTTGCAAGTAATTGCAAGACTCGATCCCAGCACTCCTCCTGATGAAATTCGCTTGTACAAGCCAGAATCAACAACCATGAAAAACCCTTCCAAAAGCCAGAAGTCTGGTTTGCAGAACTAGTCATAACGATTTTTAAGTATGTATTTCTGTATCAGAGAGATGTCTGTGCTTGCAAGTATCGTGGAGAGTTTTCATGCTTCCTCCTTGATGACATAAATCCCAAATTCCTTTCATTTCCGTAACAATAGTCGACATCAAAGCACATGAGTGGCAACACAGATTTAGTGGTTTTGTTTTAAAAATCAGTGCATCTCTTTCCTTTACCAGTGAATGTGGCTTCTTTCCTCATTACTTTGGATGGTTTCATGGATTCCTGTTCATATTAGCCATACCCAGCACTCCCTGGGTGAGACTTACACGCCAGCGCAAGGCCAAGGGAACACCTAATTCCCACCTAAACCTCAAGGCATAACCTCAAAACTTCTTTAGGATCAGGTCAGCGAGGCTGGTGTCAGCCCTTCAGCACATTCCCAATGTGGGGAGTCACAGGGGGTGTGGGATCCCCAGCTCGGGGTGCAGCAGACCCAGGATGTGGGGATCCATCCACCTCTTGTGCTCCACAGCATCAATGCAGGAGAGGAGAGTGTTCAGATACAAACTTTGGTTTTGAAGCACTTTTTGCAAAAGGGGTGTTGTTGTTTTTTGAATTTTTTTTAGGGCAATACATGGGTTTTCTTATGGGGCACATTAAATTCTGTACCTCCTGTGAATGTTAAAGGCACCTCATTACTTGGCACCGGAGGGGAGCACAAGCTCTGAAGCAGGAGAGGCAGCTGTTAAGACATTTTCATCTCAGCAGCCTCTCATGCCAATAGGATTGTGATTTGGGAATATAACAAGGCTTTGGGGGCTAAAGTTAATAAATAACCACTGTATTCCCTTTACTGTTTTATTCTATATGCCTGCCCCCCCATGCCTTCTAAGCCCAAGCAATTATCAGTGCCTGGGCTGATGTATTTGACATAAGCCCATATATTCTTTAAGCAAGAAGCCTTCACCACAGATTTTGCTTCAAGAAGAATGTTGAAGGCAAAAAAGGTCATTTGGGTGGGAGAGTAGCTGTACTGGGATGCTGCTGCTAAGTGCTGTATTAGCAGTGCTGTGTTTGTCATCCCCTCGGTCGGGGGGAGCCGAGCCCATGGTATGTATTTTAGGTCACGTTCTTCCTGCTGATGGAGACAATGCATCTTCTGTCTGTGAGTCTGACCCTGTTCACATCCAGAATATTTGTTGTAGGGGTGTGGCTGGCAGAGCATCTTGAGAATTAATTCAGAATCTTTAGTTACAGTCATGGTTAAAAGATCAAGTTGTTTTCTGGCATTCCCGACATACCCAGTCCTGACTATCAGAAGTGGTTTTGTTTAGTTTGGCTATTTTACTATTTATTTAGTAGACTTTTACTATCTTACTATTTATTTACTATCTTACTATTTATTTAGTAGACTTTAAAAACTTAGCTTAAAATTTGCAAACCAATAGTCTTAAAACATATCAGAACTGTACAGTGTACTTGTTCATGAGCAGGTCCCTTCACCAGGCATCACATCGTGTCACTAATGTTACATCCAGTTGTGCTCCAACATACTACTGAAAGCTCTTCCATAAATCAACCAGAAGTAATGCAACACTAAACATAAACATGGTGGTGCTGTTCCCAAGACACCCAGGGGTGTGAATCTGGACTAATTTTCAAATGCAAATATGTATGGGTTTTGTTGAGGCTGATGTATTTAGTATGCAGCGTTGCATTAGTTGTTGCTTCATCCATTCAAATACGCGTTAGCTCATGTGGCAGGAATAAGTAGACAGATGGGGATGGTGGCTCTGGTGTGGACTTTGTCTTGGTTTGCACTTTTCTCAGAGGTGTTCCAAAGTCTTGGAAATACCAGAGAGGGGCATGGGGAGGGTTCTTTCGGTTGGTTTTCTTTGGTTCTAGTTGCCTTTCTTTTTTCTCCCCAGGCAGATTGTCTGATAAAGAACCTTCTTTTGTTGTCTGTGCTTCAGTTCTGCTCATCCCACTAATCTGAAATACTGTAATTACATCTTCCCATCTCCTGCTACATCTTTCCTTTTGCTCTGAAAGAAAGAATACGCCTTTCCTTCTGCCTGTGCCAGTGCTGTTTGTAGTGAGCACTGGAGCAGAGTGGTGCAATGGGGAGACATAGCTGAAAGGTTTGAGTTATCATAGGGGAGGCAGCGAGCTCTCGCGTTCTTTCCTAAACTAAAGAGTACTCTGCCAGAAAAGGAGGCAGGAAGGGGATGAGGAGCATCTCTATGTTGAAAATCTCAGCTTTTGGCATAGAAGATAGAGAACATGCACTGTGAATGACTGTTGCAGTTAGAGTGATGGTGTGATACCTTTCCCAACCTGCATCTCTCCCTGTGTCCATGGACAACTGTGTTCTTGCTCCTTGTGGGACAGCTCTTACGGAGCTGGAGTTTCTGAGAAGAGTGGGAAGGGAATAGTTTCTGGTGGTGGTGTGTGGTTGGTAGTAGGGTTTCCACCATGCTTTAGTACACACACATTACTTCAGTTACACATTACAGCAACAGAATATCATCTCCAGAGGGACAGCAAAAAGATGTGTTAACGCTGCAGCCACATGCTATGCTTAACACTGCAGAATTGGTTAGTGCAGCAGCGACGTTTTGTTATGCTGAGAGACACAACCTGGAAGTGTTCTTGGAAGTGCAACCTCCAACACCAAGTGGGTGACAGGGGTTGGGGTGCCCCTACCCTCTGCTTGCCTGACTCCCAGCCTGGCACAGACCTGCCTGCCTGCTGCCCTGCCACCCATACTGTACCATGCCTACATCCCTGACAGTGAGTAGTAGGAAAGCCATTAGTGTACCTCCCTCTGAGCACCATGCCCCTGTCGTACTAGGGAATGTGATGTCCTCTTCAGCAGCGCTGCTCTGGTATGGTCACAGTTTAGCTCCCATTTGCCAGAAGAAAAAGAGGTTATCTCTGGTTATTCCTGAAGGAGGCAACATGTAGATTTTGTAGGATAATGCTGAGGTACTTGCACTGTATTAAAAATTTAATATACTTCTATTGCTACTGGAATTGGAGCCTGATTAGGATTGTTACAGTGCTGTAGTTTTAGCTTTTAATTACTTACTATATTACACAGTATCTAACAGTGCTAATAGAGTACAGAACTGTCATAGCTTTTGTTTTAAAGTGCAGTACTGTATGGTGCTTAATTGTGTAACAATGTTGTTCAATTACATCTGAAAGTGTTTAATAAAGTATGGCACAGAAAAGCAAATCGGAGTGGCATGTGTTAATTGGTGTCCGCGTCATTGACTCCATTTGGTTATAGTGATCACTGGGATATGAGGATCAAATGGCAGGTTGCCCAAATGGAGTCTTCAAACCCAACTCTCACATTTGTACCACTTACTCATGCCTGCGCTCTCCCACATCAAACAGAATGCTTAGCTGTTATTTATTATGTTATTTATTACAGAAATACATATAACTTGTGTGTGTGAAGACCTGGCTTTGCAGCTCTGCATGAATGGAAACAAGCCAAATTCAGCTAAACCGTCACCTTCTCCTAACCTATCTCATCCTGGTGGAAGTGGGTGGGGGACAATGTGCACAAGCAGCTCTTGGCACCAACAAGCAGTGAGAAGAAGCTGCAGCTGGCAGAGCATTGAGCAAAGCAGCTATGAGGATGAAGCCCAGAAGGCCGTATCAGCAGCCATGCCCCAACAGTAGAAACAGAAACAACTAAGTTTTGGGAGTGCAGTCTTGCTGTGGAGTGAGTGGGTATGCTTTTTACTTACCAAAAAAAACCCCATGAATGCATGAAAGATATTCTGGGGACATCAAAGTTTTGCATATATTTCGTTTCTTAGGGTTCTATCCAAGAGCAAATGCAGGATTAGGGCATAAAAAGTAAAAAGACAGAGAAACAAATGTCTGGTTTGGCTTGCAAATACCACATTTGTTATGGGGAAGAATGCTGGAAGGGGGTTTGCCTTTTTTTGTTTGAATATTTTGAAAAGTAACTAAACCGGAAGACCGAGATAAAAATGGAAATTTTACAGGAAGGATTCTGGTTTAGTAGAAAATCATGACACTGTCTGGATGGTCCAACCCAGTATCTCAACTGCCCCAGGAAAACAGGCAGCTGAACACTGCCCACAGGCAGACCACATTTCCCACGGAAACAGTGCATATGCAGTACTCAGTGGCAGGGAATCACTCATCACCAGCCAAGTATGACGCTGTCCATGCCTCCATGGTGCAAAAGTAGCATCATGTTCCCCCCCAAAGCATAACTAGGGATTAGGAAGGCAGAGTGAACTAAACCCACACTTCTAAGCCAAACAGCTACAGCTTTCACTTGGTTGCCAAATACAGGCTACAATTATAGCAGCATTCAGAATGTAGCCATTTCAATCAACATACACTTCCTGGCTAGAAAAGATGCTAATTACTTTACCAGATCACAAAAAAAAGTCCCAAACTAAGTAACCTTCTACACTTCTGATTTGCTCCAAACTCTTTCCTCTGAGATTGATTTTCTTTTAAGAAGTATGCATATACATCCCTAATTTTGCACAGTTTCTCTCCATGTGCTTTTTAATTCTGCCTTCCAAATAACCTCTCTCTGCCGGTTCCAAACCACTATTTTTAAAACTTTAGAAATGTGGGAAGCTTGCTGCAGAAATGGAGTTTTATTTCATTTCCCCATCCTACCACTATGTGAACTATTCCAGTATTAATGCAGCTAACCAAAACGACCAACAAAGGACAAAACGCTGCCAAACAGTGTCAGAGTTTCCTCTCATGTGAGAACCAAGCACTAAAGAAACACTAACATGGAAGTAATTAAAAACACCCTTAAAATAGCAATGTAAGCACACGGTACAATTTGCCAGCTCACAGCACAAGGTGGGGGGGAAGGAATGCTGCCTTTTGATCTGTCTTTAGTGACATTTTATGCATGTGACACTTGTCTGCAATCACTGTCCAGACACACACAAAACCTTCAGGATTTGTGCTGACTGGTACTTTTCTAATTACTCCAAAGAACAGCTTTGTTTGTTGCCCCTGACAAAGCAGCTGTTCAGGAAAAAGCCTTCTTGGATGGACTTTTAGCATCTCAAACAGCATTCTGGGCAAGACCATTCGAGCTCAATGGCTATTTCTATTAAGTAGTCATCTGCAAAATACATATTCTTCATTCAGTATCACACCTGACAGTTGAGAGCATCTCCCTAGCAACCATCACTACCACACTGGCAGCCAAAGGATATAAAAACATTTGAGAAGCTGCAATAACCTACAGGAGATGCTATTTTGAAAACACAAAGTGAAATACAGAGGAAATTTTAGGACTATCATGTTCATCTAGGTTAGGGGGGTTTTTATTGCTTGGATGGCTTTGTTTTCCTTCCTTTGGCTTTTTGAGACCATTGGTGAAAACAAATAAGGAAGAAACTCAAGAGAGATGATGCTTAAAAAAAGCACTTTTAGGAACTTCTTTGAAGAAAGCAACCAGGTACTGATAATCAAAGGGGAAGCTTAACATCAAGGTCATGTTTGATCAGATTCTCCATTTAAAACAGCAACTCCTTCCTCCCACTTGACAGCAAATGGAGTGGAGCTCCAGCTAACCAGATCTTCTCCAGCTCCTTTCTGCAGCTTTGAACCAGACGGCTGGACCCCACTGCCTTCAACAGCTGCAGAGCCAAGACTACACCAGACAAACTGCTGGGGTTAACTATGAATAAACTGATGGCTTCATGTCAGAAAAAGACGTGAAGAAAAGGAAGGTTGATTCAAAAGTCCAGGAAACACCTGGAAATCATCGTTCTGCTTCTGCTTTATATTCTTACCACTTTCAGAGGCCACAGATGGTAGTCAGGACTGGCAGAGTTTATTTCTAACAGTAGGGATTTAAGTTAAAATCAAAGGTGGGGGGCAGGAGAAAGCCCAACCTTATGCAAAAAGCCCAAGTGAAGATTTTTTTTTTCCACTGCCAGACACTTAACCACTACTTGTTTACAGCTGCTTACCATTGTTCTGGCTAGAATAAGTCAATCTGCAGAACAGTAATTCCTTTGTGGGCAAATCACAGCCAAGATACTGCTTCTTTACTCTCACTGTCGAGACTTATAGTGAAGCTTTATTTCAACTATAGTCAAATGCTGAATAGCAGCTCCTGATCTGCAAAGACTCTTCCTAAAAGGAAACTCTACAGAGAGTAAAAGCATGCAGCTTTCAGCTGTTTTCATTCATTTTCTCAGTAAGAGAGAAAACAATGTCCCTGCCTGACCTGCAGATTTGGAATAATTACCGTACACTGAGAAAATTTAAAGTCACCTGTCAGAGATAATTATATTTCAAAAGAACTAATTATGATTCCACTGAATCCCCACATCTCTAACTTCCAAATCATTCCCGTTCTGTTACATGTTAATTACTGAGAACACGATTAATACTGTCATTGCAACAGTTCATAAGCATGGTGATCATGTATCACAAGCACGTAACACGCCAAGCCACATACCAAGGCGTTGACATCCTCAGTTTTGTAGATCAACATCCGTATCTCTTCTGGATCACCACTGAAAATCGCTTGGACCAGTGGTGGCTGGGAAAACAAAACAGAAGAAGCAGCGTTACAGGTTGGTTTGTTTTCTGTTTAAAAAGAGAGCACATTATCCCTGCTAACATTTACTAATGCTGCTCACAAACAGTGTATGACCCCCGGAACACATCACCAAGAGTATCTCACCAGCAAGAACTATCAGTTTGCTTGAGGACAAACTGAAATCATGAGTATGTTTGTACATATAATGAGCGTGTATGTGCAGAAACAGGGACCCCCATTAGAATGGCAACTTTTGTCAACACCACACAATTAGCCCAGATGTTCTCCTTGGCATGTAAGGGGGAAACTAATTACATCAGATATTGCTGCATGCTTGCTGTTGGCACAGATTAATGGTCATGCAATACACATTTAGAAACAGAACATTGTGCAGATAATGAATTTCTGGGTAATTACTAAACATCTTGTATCTTTTTACTGAATAAATATGCAACGAGCGCAGTTAATTTTAACCACCCAAGAAGCGAAATAATTATCTTATTGTTTCAAGTCTGTTATTATGCTATTATGAATCAGAAAGCACAAATAAATAATCAGGCATACGGGAGAAACAATATGCCACGCTCATTCCTCTGGCAGTGCTGGCATCACTGCCCGTCAGTGGGAGGGAGCACTGCATATGCTCAGCTGCTGTTACACAACCAGAGCTGGCAATTTCAAGCCCTTCCACCTAGGTTTGCTCTGGACAAATATCTGAGTTATTAATTGAGCTGGCAGAACCCAACCTAGTGAATTACAAGAACTTGCTGCTGGAGACTTGGAAAAGAAGGGGACAAATGACAAAGACCCTTATTTCCTGAAGCACACAGTTGAAACAGGCGGTGGCCCCACTTCCACTGTCACCTGCCCTAAAAGCAGTGTGTGTCACTCTGAGCTTGTTGCCCACCTCCAAGTTGCCTCGTGGTCGTATCAGGAACAAAGAGTTTGTGGTTTGTGGAGTCTAAAATAACTTTGCAAAATAGAAGCATGCAGGACTACTTCAGCACATAAACCCACAACAGTTCCTAAGACTGCAGAATTTAACTAACTCGTAAAAAGGTTATCTCAAAATTCATAAACAAGCTGGAAGAACAGAGAAAATACCATTTTCATCCAATCTTTTCACTGCAAAATTCATCATATTCAAGTATGGAAAATACATTTCTAAGTTGATGGTGTCTATTTTAAGACATATTAATCCCTTACGCCCTTGAGAAAGATTCACACTGGAATTTCATTCTTGCCACTCCTTTGCTGAAGAAAGGACTAAGGCAGCATCTTTTGTCATAACTGTCTGCAATCTTCTGTATTGTAGTGGATGTTTGGAAAAGAAAGAAAACAAATTGCATTTCACATGAATCATTTAGCATGCTTCCTTCCCAGCCAATGTCAGAACAGCCACAGGGTATTCCCCACCAGAGAAAGCAAACACCAGACCTCAAAGTCTGGTACCTTCTTCCTCATCTGCCAAGCTCAAATCAGAATACAGCTAAGAGTGAGACGGATTCATTTCTGCATTTTTCTCTACCAGAAGTAGTGGTTTGAAGTGACTCTTTAATCTTTCCCCACTACTGAAAATATCCTGGACTTAGTGCAAAGCTAGCACTAACAGCTATGAAGAACCAGTGAATGTTTATGAAATCAGAATGCTCACACCGAAATATTTCCATTTCATGTCCATTTATCACAATAATTAAATAACAAAGTAAACAGGAAAGCAGTGAACTTGATTTCAAGCTAAAGGGCAACACAACCCCGTGGCCAAGCAACAAATAATCCCAGCAGCTCAGATTAGTTTCTGAACCCACTTGCAGGTACATCCAGCACTCAACAAAAGGTATCAGCCAGGCTTTGATGACACATAAGCTGAAATTTCAAACAGACTATCAGAACCAAGACAAACACTCAACAAACATCAAATCTGTTGAGTTTTGGTTGGTTGGGTTTTTTTAACTTAAAATACTGTTGGAGGTGATGCCCTTCTATTAATAGGGAATTTGTACTGTGCATTGTTACATTAATAAAAGAAGAAAGGCTACAACAGGGGAGTTGGACCTTTCTTCCCTCTGCTACATTAATAAAACAGGAAAGGCTACAATAAGAGAGTTTGACCCTTCTTCCCTCTGCCAGAAATCTGGATCAGACACCTGGGTTTACAGGGAATGCTTGACCTTTTTAATTAGCATCAGCCACTTAACACAGAAAGTAGACTGAGAATAATACCTTTAAACCTGGAATGTATAAGAGATTCCCATCTCAATTTTTGTCCACCACCACCAATCTACATGCAGTTCTTTATATCAGAACCCACTATTTATTTATTGTCCCTCTGAAACAGTTTATAAGCCTCAAACTGCTGATACACATAACATTTGCTGACAAGAGAGAGGTGCCATGTACTCACTTGCAAGGGCCTTAGCCCTTCAGTCCTTATTCCCATGAGATTTACCTTTTATAAATTAATTACAGTAGAATCCATCACTGCTAACTGTAACAGCAACAGACAGAAATAACAGAAAAAGATCAGAGTCTGTGAATTGGAAAGAAGAACTAACAGCGGTACAGTTTAATAACCATCCTGAGTCACTGCTGTGCAGCCTTCTCCAGATGGGCATTTTTCTCATTTACTATTTCATGATTTTACTTCATTTTCAAAGGTATTAGCTCTGAAGCGAGCAACACATTAAAGAATCTTTATTACACAGTAAGACATGTTTCCCTGTAAGACTCACAGTCATCTATAATGACCTGTTTAGGAAAAATAGGCCAGAAGTATGTTGCAGCACTCTTGCTGCAACTGAAAATGTGCATCCGCATCCATCAGCAGGATGGAAAAAGTATTGCTCCACTCAACAGCTGACAGTGATGAAATGGAACTTGTACAGTTATGTACGTGGTGATGCTGTATGTCCAATGACCTGAACAGATTACTTTCTTCACCTTCAGTGATAACCACATTCATGCATGAACTTTTCACAACTTAATTTTTTTCCCCTAAATTCCTGAACGGCAGATAATGACACCTCCTAATTATCAAAGAAGGATGCAGAAATTTGGGGAAATCATTTGTAAAGCCTATGACAACATCATCAATGGCTTATTTCGTTAACAGAAATACTTTGCTTTAAAATTCTCCATATTCAGAAGTTGCTAAACACTCCAAATAGAAGAATAATAAGAACAAACAAAAAGCAAGCACAGAGCAGGTTATGTATAACCATTATTAGAATGAAGCAAGGTGCAGGTTTTGGAATGATGAACACCCATTTCATCAGCCCAGCTCTCCAGAGCTTCCAAAATCTTACAGAGAGTTTCAGCTGGGATTGTTCACACTTTTTTCCCAAAAATATACACCAGCAGCTAACAAAAACCTTTCCATGTCACTTTTACTACAGAGTTACTATTACAAGTATGAAACTCATCAGCAAGTTTTGTTTGTGCTGTAATTAGTCTTATTATAAAAATAAAGCTATCTGCAGACATGTAGGCACCTATCCCTATCTTTACAGCAAACAAAACAATCAGAAGCTGGACTTCAACCCACCAGGTAGAACTAAGGTAAAATTAGCTTATAGACCTGAAAGCACAACGATTTTTTTTAAGCAATAGAGAGCTTAAACCCCCAAGGAAGAATGTGCTGTGGAGCCAACAACCCACACGGGCAGAAAACAATCTGGCCTTGTGACATTCCCCTCCATGGATCTGACAGCACAGAGGAAAGCCAGGTCTATTATCCAGCAGCACTAGCAGGTCTCTGAACCCCAGAAGAGACGCAGTATCTAAGTGGACTGTCTCAAGTATCATTTTAATTACTATGTCTGAAGTGGGTGCTGAAGCTCCTTGCTAATCAGTCAGAATTTTTGTCAAGTAACCGTGACATACATGAAGTATTTTGTCTTGATTTTAGATGTCCTGACTCACTAACAAGGACTTAATTAATTTGACAGGAGCTGGAGTCAGATAGGGAAAGGATGATCGATTCCTATGCTGATTTGATATAATATACCATCATTTGGTCTTGTGAGTGAAAAGAAGTTATGTATTGATCTTTTACTTGTTCTAATTGCATTACATCAAGTTGCTGGACTAAACACCTGCATATGTCCACGTACTCATTTCTCTTTAACTAGCAAGACAATGTAGCAAGACACAAAATCATTTCAAAGCTGTATTGATTGTGTCAGTGTTTTGCCAAACACCTCTATCTTTTTCTGCAAGTACTTCCATTAAGCAAGATTACAAGGCTGTTCACAATGTCATACATCTATTTCCTTCCACTGGCCACAGCACAAAGACTACTCCTCTTCCTAGTTTTAATTTAGGACTTTCTCAGCATACAACAAATGAATGTCTCAAATGTTATTTTAACTTAAAAGTCTGTATGAGTGAAGAGTCATTAACAGGATTTCTCTTAATTCTTAGGAGCACATTTCCCTGGTGCTTAGTATTTATACAGTTCCGTGAACATAATTTACTCAACACTAACCACTTTTTAACAAGCCTTGCAGTCTACTTCACTTGCATCAGGGGTTAGCCTTTTACTATGTTTTAAGAGCTGATTGCTGAGTAAATACAAACAGAATTTTGCTCTCAATTTATCACCATTTCAAAGATCGCACTTCTTATTGCAATTTCTACATAGCGGTTTTTGACAGCAAAGTACATTCACAGAGCTGGTATTTGGAGAAGAACATCCTTGGATGGTTGCTAAGGGATGTTTCACAGCAATTAGATTTTTACTGAGCAAATCTTAACGAGTACTTGTTCAAGCTGCTGAAAGGCCAGCGGAGAGAATCAAATCCATAAATAGAGTGATCCTCTGGAAACATTACGGCAAACTGACAGCACTGTTAAGTGAGTTAATATTCTTACCTAAATAACCTGCACACTTCAGCATTTCAAATACTGCAGGAGAAAAGTTTTTAAATTGATTTAATTTTCATGTCCTTCCATTTTTTTTGCAGACTATCCCAATTATTTGTAAGGACTGCACATAAAGCAATGCAGAAAGGACATGTATGCCCAAACACCACTGTTTGTTTCTATTTGTTCCACTGCATTTCCATGCCCAAGGACTTACATGACATACAGAAGTATTCAAAAAACCACCAGTCAACACTCCTGAAAGCAAGAAAACCTTTAGCTAAATGTCCCTTTCTAACTTTAAGAGATCTTTGTGCTGTTTTTAAGCTACCATTTAAAGGACACTAAAGAACTGTGTTCTGACAGTTCCCCCATGCCAATGACTTTATAACAGCACAGTCTGCTCTAAGTTGCTTAGAGGGATGTAGTGGGCATTTAAGTTTCATTGCAAGACGTGTTAGTTTTTCCTGTAACAGCTCCTCATTTCTCTCCATGTCATTTATAACAACCTCTTTGTATTCAGCTTCTCCTAAACCTCAGGCTGTGTTCATCCTTCAGACCATAAAAAGGACTTTAGTACTGATGGTGCATGGCACACAGGGAACATACTGCAGGAGCAGTGGGGAAATCAATCACTGCTTCATTTGCTGTTTGTTCTGCCAAGATTAGGAAAAGATGTATGTATAAACTGTAACTAGAGCATATGTTTAGCTCCAAGAGCAACTTTTAACCTAGATTTTTAAAGAAAGAGGAGGGTCTGCATTTGCCAGGACAACCCAGCATCTCATGAACCTGCCCACAGCCTCGGTACCTAAGAGCCTGTCCCTCCAATCTGTTGATTATAATGGTGAACGGCAAGTGCATCAAAACACAAAGAAATGCTCAGTGACCAAACGTGAAAATACCCCAGTGCACGCCTATGGCTAACAGTCTGGTCTAACCCTAAGGTGCAGACACTAAACAGCACCAACAGCATCAAGGGAGGATGCTGTTGGTGCTGTTCAACTGATGACTGCAATGTTCAGTGTGTTATAAACAATGCTGGGTTTGTACTCAGCGCTTCCTTCCCTCTACCCAAGATCAGTTAAATGCTCAGCAATGCATAAGTGGTTTCGGATTTTAAGTAATTGTTCACAAATGTCTGAATAATTCATGTTATGCTAATGCGTTCTGTAGGTAGTTCCCACTTAAGCATGCACCCAAGCCTTCACAAATGAAGACTTGAATATTTCCAGAAATCCTTGGTGCAGAAACAGTTGGAATATGGCAATTCTAACATGATCATCAGATATTGCCATTGCCGACGGCATTAATAAAACCTGAGTCTAATCCCTGGTATACATCGCTAGCTGGACAACAATTAATCAGAAGCTACCCAACAGCTACAGAAATACAGCAGCTCCAACCTGACTCTGTTGAGCAGCTTGTGCAGACTGTGAAGCTGCCTGCAGCCTGGGAGGATGCCCACCCCTCTGGCTGAATTCTGGTATCCGGTACTGGTCAGGGTGAGAAGCTGGAAATTCAGGCCTAACAAAACACCCTTCTGCATCTTGAGGATGGAAAAATCCAATCATCAGCTTTAGGCGATTTTCCAAAACTCCAAGTTCTCCTTCATTACAGCTATTGTACATCATTAACAGAAGGGGAAAAAATAGCACCATCACTGGCAAAGGGTTGAAGCAGTAGCAGTAAAGATGTCTGAAACAAGATTGTCCAATGACAAGCTGAAAACCACCTTCCAGCAAGGCTCTTGCTTTGAACACTGCTTATGCTATGTTTGGAACAGGACAACCTGAACTGCTTAGAGCATGGCTCAACCGTGAACAGGGAGCAGCAGAGCCATCACAATGCATCCTGCATTACCTGCTTTTAAATTATTTCCCCTCCACACCAGTTAGGCCTTTGCAACAGCAAACTGGATTTAGAACTGGAAACCCAGGCTGAGCTCCCATGGGCTTCCGGCTCTCCGCTCCCAGTCAGCTGGACCTGGCTTTCACTTACACCCCACCCACAAACTCCATGTGTCTCCAGCCAGCCAGAGAAGACAATAGATCTGATTCTATAATTAAACATAATCACAATTAATTATTTAGTAAGTGATGTGCAAACCAGAACATACTTCAGTTCACTTTCCCAAAAGCACACTGCTTGCAAAACAATGAGAATAAACCTTCTTCACACCTCTGCCTCCCTGCCACCCTCTGCACCTTCCCGTTCTGGTCCTCCCTGTGCCCAGCTCTTCCCTCTTCTCTACTCGCCTTCTCCAAGAGATTTAAACCTTTGCTTCTCTCTTGGCTGCCCCATTCCTATGCTGTTGCAGCAGGGGGGCTGGAGTGCTTAGGTGATGCACACCTTAACACCTTCAATTGCAAACACACACTATCAAATATACACTTGTGTTTCAAGCAAGTGACAAAGAAAACCTTAAGCAAAATGAAAACTATCTGGGGAAAAAGTATTGCAACATATTGAGACAGCTGAAACTTGAACACAACATTCACTTAGTCAAGCTTTCACGATACTTAAAAAGGAAAATAGTCAGGATTGACTCTCCTTGTGCAATGCTGGATCAAGCCTGGTATTTCTGTTCGCACAATTCCTGATATGCCATTCTGGACCGTGCAAAACAAGCCTCTCGGCAGATCTATTTCTGGCTGTCAGCTTGGCTCCAGATTTTGGCTCTCTCCCATTTTTCATTATGAAGCCTATCAACTGCCCCAAGAACTGCTTATGTTTCCAGGTGAAGTGAAGGTTACATCCTGCCGTCCCTGGAATCCTGAAATACCAAATACAAATACACACCAAATGCACTGCGAGCGGCCTATGTTTTGTTAAACTTATCAGTTAAAGGCACTGAAATATCTCATGGGATGTTAAATTTAGATCCTTTCTAAAAAGGAAAAGAGCTAAGCATGTTTAATTCAGCTTGGCCAGTGTCCTTTCCTTCATTCTCATTACTGGAGGCTGTCCACTGGTCTTGATTTAAGTGGTGTGGTTCTTGATTTTGGCATTTGGGGATGGGGGGATGTTTTTTGAAGTGCCTGCAGATCATATCAGAAAATTAGTTAATAAATCCTGTCTTGAAGTTACATTAATCAAGTGGAGACAAAGACTCGGCATGCTGCAGGCTAGTTAAAATAAGAAAGCATTTTCTAAAGGAGACAAAAATAAACATAGTAGCATAACATTTGTTATATTCACCAGCATTTGTCACTCATTTTAGTGTCTGTCACAGACAGCACAATAAGATCTGCTGAAATATTGGCAGAGATTGAGGATAATCAATCTAATGGCATCCTGATTTTTTTCCCTGTCCTCTTTAATTTGTTTGTTCAAAGTTTCTTGGGTTTTTGCCTTGATACAAAGTGTGTTTTGTGTGATATCTCACACCAAAGATATCAATGACACCATTAAATACGGTGATGGGGTTGTAATGGCACTATCAAAGGAAGGATCCAGTTGTTTTTATACATTCCCAGCAGTGAGTGCTGCACTACTAATGCATATGAATACTTTTTGTCACATCCATACTTTGACTTCCAGAGCTTTGCCTTCCCCCTTCCCACCTCCTCCATAATCCACCTATCATCTAGGCAGAAGCAGGGAAGAAGGGCTGGCACCAAGGCAGTGTTTCTGAACAAGAGTACAGCAGTGAGTAAGATCTCTGGGGGCATAAATTCCAGCTGTGTAAACCAGTTTAAGTGAAGTCCCAAGTGAGAGGCACTGTGCCATATTACACCACCTGCTTTCAGAAGAGCCCTGTGCTTTCTCCCCACCAGAAGCACATCTGAGAGATGGCCAGGCAGCATGAGGTTATGAGCCTCCAGAGAAATAAAACAGCTGGCAGCAGAACAGCAGCAACACCAGTGACTGGTCTGCTCCTTGCTAGAGTTTTAATAACAACACAGTTAGGGGAGAAGCTCACTTCAAAAACATCAACCCTACTGAAAGCTTCATTTCCTGCTTGCTTGTCTTCAAGAACACGAGCAATTCCTTTTTCAATCAACAGCATAGGTATTGAATTCCACAACAACAAGAACAAACATTATTAAAGCCAGTCCTGTGCACTGGGAGGATGCTCTGGGGAACAAACAGGTTCATGCTGCCTGCAGCTGCACACCTAAACTGACCCATCTCCTCTGTTCAGTGGCCTCACAGCCCCACATCCTCTGGGGACTGCTGACATCCTGCCTTCACCCACTCTACCAGCAGCAATGGCAGCCAAGAAGAAGAATAAAAAAGAAAACAGGAGAGGAGCGGAAATGTTGCAAGTTTATCTTCCTTCAGTTTATCACTTATGAAACCATGACTTACCCCTCTCTTTCTTGCCAAGGTACGCATGAGCAAGGACCTCTACACACACTGCCGCTGGTTTAAGCAACCTTATCACACTGTTGCTTCAATACAGCAGCACAGTGAGACCTGCCTTTCTTCTGGCATCCTGGGCACTCAGTGGTACAGAATAATAGTCCATTGAATCTCTTTCTGCACTGTAACTAAGTGCTATATCTGATAAAGCCAGCATGCATTGATACTCATCATACGCAGATCGGGACTTCTGCTGGTTAACAGGGCCTGGTTTATATTAATGTACATGCAAAGAAGGCACAGACAGTGCCCTGATAAATTTGCAGATACTTCTGAACTACAAGAGACTACAACGACATTGAAGAGCAGGTTCCAGTGCTCCAGTGCAGGTTACAACCACCTCAACACATTATACAAACAACTGGACTGGAGGAAGATGAGGCATATGGAGAACACAGCATGTCTGTTAGAGAGAAAACCAGAGTTGTTACATGGCAGTTTTATGTAAGAAAGAATTTGGGACTGCAGTTACTAACTGAATGTAACTGAACAATGTTATGAAAGAGGAAGAGACCTTAAAATAGCAATGCGGCTTGCAAAACACACAGTAGTGCTTCCACACTGCTCAGAACTGCTTAGGCTGTGACTGGATTGAGGCATTTGGGGCATCACTTGACTTGGACACCAAACAGAGCTCTAAAACATGATTTACAGGGAAGATCCAAACAGATCAGAGCTTTGCAGCCTACACAGAAGAAAATTTAAAGGGAGCATGAGAGCAGTTTGCAATAAAGGCTTGTTACTAAAAGAAATCATTCACTTTCCACAGATACACAAGACATACAGAGCTTGAATAGCAGCACGCAACAAGGACGCATCTCTGCTCCATTAAAGGCAACATAAACCAGGACATTGGTTACCGATTCAGCTGAGTTACAGCGAAGATAATTTAAGAACAGAACTAGTCTAAGGTTCACTGAAAGTCAAAGGGATTCTTTTCTGGCTTTTCAGGCTTTTGTAGGCAAGAGATTGAACGTACAAAAGCAAAAGAGACCAAACAAAATTCACATCACATTTACACAGACATAGGGCTTAATATAAATAAGCTACAGCAGACTGCATTTCCAAAAAAAAAAAAGCAGAGAATGTGCATTTTCTAGCATTTCAGGTGGATATTACACCATAAAAGGGGCAATTACTTAAATAGTGCGGCACAAGGTGCTAGGGGAATTTCTATAGAAATCAATAAATACATATAGATTTCCAAAAGCTCCAGGAGAGTCTAGTGCCTTTGGGTAGAAGCACAGTAACGTGTGGCATGACCCCAGCAGAATTTTCAAGACCCTGTTGCGTTCACCCACCAGAGGTTAATTACAGCTGTGGCTTTCTTCACTTAAATTCACACGCTGAGTGTCTGTTCAGGACAGATTTATATTGCAGTCACAATCTCACATGTTCTTGAATCTCACCTTCTTAGCAGTTATCTGCAACACTTCCAAGGTCCTGCTGCCACGGGTATGTAAACCAAACCCCAGACAACAGCAAACCTCTGAGGTCATGAAAGGGACATAAGGGAGGGAAAAGACATTTTGGGGACTTGAGCAAAATCAGAAACATCTGACTTGCTCGGTCTTACCATTATATTACAGGTGGATCTTGCTCAGGTTCAAGTAACTTCCCCTTGCACTGCACTTCACACATAGCACCTCACCACCGCCTGCACCTAAGCACTGCAGTGAAGCTCACTCCTCTGATGAACAAGTGGCACCCCAACAGCCTTCCTCCTGCCAGCTCTAGAATAATCCAGAGAATCTTCCAACTTCCTTTCTCATACACTGCCAGTGCCAAATACACCTTAAAAGACGTTAACCACTAACGTTTATGTTTCCTGATTTAAAGGGTCATGGAGCTCACAGGGCACATGAAGAACACCAGGGTCGGTTATTACTGTTTTCATAAAATAGTAAATCCTTTGCAGATTTTAGTCACTGGCATTCACCTTATGCAGAGCCAGTATAACATTCAGATTAAAAACATTTAACTACTGAGGCTGATGACAGTGTTATTTCCATTACTAGCAGAGTAACTATGTGTGAACATGCAGATCAGTCCATAACAGCATTTCATCTCTTTCTTTACGTTAGGCATGCTGCAGTTGGCATGGAGCTCAGCTCAACAACCAAAGCAGATGTTTTACCTCTATTCTGAATCTGGAACAGATTAGCAAAGTTAGCTTGATTCAACATATCCTGATAATAGCCTCGTACTCATCATCAACCAAACTATTGAAGCTGATGGGGAGGGGAGAGAAGAGGGGAAATGTCAAGCTTTGCTAGCAAATGCAATGTCAGGTAGCCAGGCCAAAGGAATGAAATGGGAATTTTAAAAGGTTTCAAAATTGGCTTCACTTCAGAAACCAGTTCAGCATCTTCCAAACACAATGCATCTGACTGGGAGAAATCCAGCAACTTCAAAATGACTTTGTACAGAGCCAAATTAAACCAAAAAAAGAGCCTGAGAGCTGTAATGAGCTATTACACTTGTTTTTCCAACAAGTCACTATCACAAGTTATGAACACCTTGGTCTGGATACCCTCTGGAAAGACTATTGTCACAGCTTAGAGACTCAGTGTGAGCCTTCCCTTCATCACACGGAATCCCATGCATTAAATACGTCTCCGTATCTGAGAAAAATTCATCTTGAATGAGAAGAATCAAACAGAACTGTGAGCATATGCACTCACATCAGATGAAAAAGCAGGATACAAATCTTCCTTCTTCTCAAGGAGCTTCCAGCCACAACCTCTTGCTGAAACTCCTCAGCACTGAGAAGGGAAGCTAGAAAGGGCCTCAGCGCTCCAGACTGCAACACAGCTAACACATTATGTACACACAGTTATCTTTGCTATAGCTTCCAGTTCCTACCATATAAGTGGTATGCCCCGCTATGTTAGAGACCCTCCCTCTGCCCGTATCACATCTAGACACATTAATCCCCTTTGGCCTGGGATAATCGTCCAAACGGAGCTTTCTTTTCTGGAGACAAAGGTTTGGTGTGTGGGTGCTCAATCACAGAGTGACCCCTGTGGCATAGTCAAGACAAGCCACACTCTTCCAAACATCAGCAGAGGGCAAAGAACCATCCAGCAAAGAAAAGGGAACACAGGAGAAGGAAAGACTGCAGTCTGTTTCAGATGCCCTTCTACAACACACGGTGCTCAGAGAAGCCAGAAGGAAAGAAAAAGGTCCCTTTTCACAAAATCCTTTTTAAACCCAAACTGCAGGTACCATTTGTAATCCCATTTATTATTTTGCTAGAGAAACCGTAGCTCGTTAAAGCTGCAAGTTAATTAGACTTGCATAGCTTAACACTTCAGCCTCTCACTGATGTTTTGTGAACCATTCCAATTCAAAAGCGATTAACTTAATACTTGGTGCTGTGTGATATGCACCATGAGTCTGATGCCAAAAGGCATGCTTGCAGACAGGAATACTTTAAGGCTTGATTAAAAAACCCATAAATAGTGGTTTGGGGTTTTTTAACAGAAGGTTTATGTGAAAAAACCCAACAAATCTGTATCTTCAGTCTCTACAGACTGCAGATCCTGACCTCCTTTCCAGTTCTTTGGTAAATATTCCTGTATTAGTCTGGTCGAATTTAGCGTATTAGTAAATATGTGACCTCACTACAAAACAAAAAGTAACCCACCACCACTTAATCATCTAAGGCATGGAACTGCTTGTTGTCAAGGCAGTGGCAAGTGCTTTACATTCATTTTTGCCTGCACTGTTAAGCGGGGCATTATCCTCAACCTCTCGCTAATGGCAGCAGCAGAAAGAGCTGGTGACAGCTTGATCAACTGCCTAATGAGATCAGGAAAGCTGAATTACAGTAACCTAGCTAAGTGATAAAACCAAACCAAAACACAGGATTTCCCAATCCGGTCTGACTTTACTGTTCTTTTATGATTCCTTGGCCACCCACTCTGGCCACACCACTGCAGATGCCTGTGGTATTGGAACATTTCCTTTTAAGTGGAAGCTCTTCAACTCATGCCCATCAGAGAAGACTATGTTTGAGGAGAAGCACGGGGAACACATCTGATCAGCCGCTAGTTACCCAAGATGGATGCTTTGTTAAGGGGTAACCCTATTTGAGGTGAACTGAAGAAGCAGCAGGTGTTAACATTCCAAAAGGTTTTCCTTCTACAAATTCCTTCTTTCTAGAAGTTTTCCTTCTGAATGCCATGTAAATGCCACACCAGTGTCTGTGTAACTAAGTTAGTACTCACCCCCTTTGGTTTTCATAGTTCTTTACAAGTGACTCAAGTAAAGCATCAGAAGCTAGTGAGATCTGACAGCATCCATGCTAGGGTCAGATGTAGTTCTTCACTTGCTCAACTGTGTTTCAAGGAACTGGTTTTGTAAACCACTGTCCTGTTTTGCTGTCTGTTTGTCCATTCTCAGGCCACCCTGCCTCACTGATCTGCAAAACAAAGCAAATCTCTCCACACCTCATAGCCTTCTCTTAGTCCTTGTTAAACTCTCACCTGCTTTTTGTGGTGATGACTGTAACTCCAGACCTGTACCTCTCCTTCTCTGATGTCTTGTTTACACTGCTATACGTAGCTTACCACTCACTGGCTGCACAACACTTCAGAAGAGTGTGGAGCACAGCCTTGCTGTGTCACAGACCTCAGATCTTCAGGATAGGACAAACAAAATGCATTCAAGGCCCACCTAACACTGCTTGCATTTAAGTTGATGGCAAAAACTTTCAAAACTGACTGAAAACAATGCTTGGTGCTTTTAAAAACCCCACCCTTAACACATGAAGCTGCATGACCTTTTAGAGGGGTGGCAAAGGTTTCAAAGGGGTGGGAAAGGTTGTGCCATCTCACCATCTTAATTCACCATTATTGCAAGGAGCTTAAAGAAAGGAAAGAAAGGGAAGAAAAGAAGAAAAGGAAGCAGCCTCTTCCCAAAAGTCTGATTAACTATTTTCACTAAGGGTTTTGCTCTTGCATCCACTTCACATAGGGTCCAGATTCCCTTTTCCTCTGTGGAAAGATGAGTAGGACAGCAGTTTCTCTACACTAGTCTCATTGACTAACTGAAACTACAGTGTAAATGGGACTTGCCCATGGGGAGTTCAGCTCCAAAGCACTGAGCTAAAACAATGCTTGGCAGGGAGTTTAAAGCCGTGTGAATATGGCAATGCTAGCAAAAAAGGTGGATGTATCCTTCTGCATCCCCATGAGATGCCTATAGAGATGATTTCAGGCTATTTAAACACAGGCAGGATCATGAGGCGGTAACTAGAGAGAAGAGAGAGAAAACCAAATCTTCCTGGTGAGCACAAGCCACCCACAGCACCCTACCCCTCTGCTTTGGACTGTCCAGTTCTGTGGGCTAGACATCAGACCTGACTGGACCAAAACTGGGACTGCACTGGCCCTGCTCCTCCAAGCATCAGAAGGAAGGAGCTACCCTGCTTACACGCTTTGAGTAAGGCAATCTGGCTTTTCAGTGGTCTTATTTATAACCCAGTTCAGACTTCTACCTTGTAAACTGGGCATCTTGTAAAACTTAGAAGGTGAAACCCATACAGCCACAAGCAGCTGAGTGAAACACAGGAAATCTCTCATCCCTTTCCATGCCATAGCAGTATACAGACCACAGGGCTAGACTACGTGTTTCTGATGTATTCTAACTCCAGTTCACCTGCTCCCTGAAACCATTTGGCTCCCAGAAGCATTTACTTATTTCTCACTTGAATTTCATTGAATTTTATTTCTGTCTCAACAAGAGGAAAAAAGAAAAAACCCAGCTCTGAGTCACATTAAATATTTGAGCAGATTTCTGCAAACCGGCAACAAGACATTTCTAATCTAGGTCATTTTATAAAGATATTGGTGTCACTGTGCTAAATGTCTGCTGCCTAAGAGAGAGCTGCCTCTAGCTGACTTGCTGCTCTGACACAGATTCTGAGAAAAGCCTCAGGAAATACTTTAAGGAGGTTTCTGTGAAGACAGAAAGAGACAAATCACGTTTCTAAATGGCTGCCCCCAACCCCAGCAGCCGGCTCTGTTTCAGATAATGGAAGTACCGCAGAGCACAGCTTGCTCTTGTAGGAAGTAAGGACTGATAAACGCCAGTCTTTTTGCAGTTTTTCACTGGAGGGTTATCCGACTCCAGCTTTCATTCGGTTTGCTGTATTAAGAGAGCAGAAGTTGGCCACAACGCACTGCAAGCTTGCTAAGCAGTGTTTAACAGAGATAAGGGGGAAGTAAACCACAGTTGGACGTCACTCGTCAGCCTCCTGCCACACGCGACTCAGGCTGGATATGTGCAGTTATGCTCAATCCCAAACCAACATGCCCTTCGCTGTGCAAATCCCACATCTTCTCAATCAGCTGTGTCTTTCTTATTGACCAAGTTCATCAACTTTCTTTTTATCTCCTGACAATTAACGTCAAACTGATCCTGCTAAAATTCCCGGAGGCTAGGATACCACAGGAGGAAGAAGCCCAGGAAGCTATAATTTTGCAGGGAAGAATTGTGACTGCCAAAGACAAATTAGCAACAAATACTGGAAAGCAAAGAGGAGTAAATACTCCCTCATTTACGACAAGCATGAGAGCTTGTAGATATTCAAACATACAGGCTCTCCTGATGGCGACCATCCACGTCCTCCACACTTCCCTCCTGGCTACAGTCTCAGAGATACAGACTCCTCCTTTCCAAAACAAGATCACTTGGAAAAGATTCATCTTTCAGGTATGATACAGCAGAGGTAACTGGATAGATAAAAGGCTGCAACAAGTCAGGGGTTTATTTAATTGCATTTGGAGAATTAGATGTGTTTTGAATCAGGACAAAAGCAGAATACCCAGGTTAAGGGCTACGTCTGAAAGCCAAGTCCTGAAATGCAGAGTGTAAGGAAAGCTCACCATGTGCACAGGCTGTACTCCAACCTCTCTTGTTTACTGAATGCAAGCCCATTCATTATCAGCGTTACACGTGCCAGCAGCACCAGTGCACTATGGCTCAGGGCAGACAGCAAGATGCTCTCCCGCTGTTACCATCAAACATGACTCAGTTTTCATGCCTTCATGAAGAACTCACGCCTGTCATGAAGGTGAAGCAGTTTTCCTAGCATGAATACAATGCGCAGGGCTGTCCCCACAAGCCTTGTCTGGAAATTCAGAAACAGCATAATGAAAAGGAGATTAAGAAATGTAAGTACTAAAGATTACACGGCTTTAAAACAAGAGCAAACTTTGCCTCACGCAGGATGGATTTAGGAAAGCTACAATGTTATCCAGCACCCAAAATGGTCACTTCAATTCAAACCACCACATAATACACTACTTAAAAAGTCAGTGCTTCTGAAAAGTCAAGAATTATACCTTGAATTAAGAGTTTTCAGGTAATACCTGAAGCTTGCCCAATGATGGTGATGTCTTTGCACTCCTCTGCCTGGAGTTTAAATTTTAGAGTCTCTAATTTTTGTTATTTTTTAAAAGAAAGTGGTAAGAAATTTCATTCTCACAGTCAGAAACCACTTCCCACATTCATTTCTCCTAATTATTTCTCACAAATATCACTGCTCAAACAACATCATATGTGCAAAGCGTAATTAAGATGCTCTAGATAAATGAACAAATGACAAGACTGTTTGCATGATGGGAGGTAAAAAAAGCCCACACCAAACAAGCTGGAGGTTCCTGAAGCCTACAGGGGGATAATGGCTGGTTTATAGCAAATCAGAATTGTGCTATCTAAAATTGATTAAAATGGACAGGTAAATGAAACGCATTTACAAACCTTTACTGACAACTACAATGAAATCTATAAATCAGAAGAAATGGACAGATTAATGCCTTTGCCACTCTGTTCTGCCAAAGCCATTGCAGGTGTCTCATGCAGACCATGTTTTATACACAGTGCGTGGTACAGCAGAGGCGCTGAGTACTTCCCCCTGAGCTATCCATCCCCAAGGCTTGGCTCACTGAGGTACCACAAATACTGCTCTTATTTCCGCTGCTCATTCTGGAAAGTGCTGGAAGCCATTCTGAAGCCAGTACATATATGTGCTATTGCCTCCAACCTAAACAAAACACTCATTGCACATTGTGTGCAAGCTAGACAGCTAGTGTCAGAACTGCACATGGCCAAAAAATACATATACTGGGCATGCCAAATTCGCAGGTTCTCTAAACACATCTCCTAGCATCAAAAATGACCCCTGTCTGGTTTGTCCCTGGGATT
Organism: Loriculus beryllinus; assembly: GCA_039877255.1. Classification (NCBI taxonomy): domain Eukaryota; kingdom Metazoa; phylum Chordata; class Aves; order Psittaciformes; family Psittacidae; genus Loriculus; species Loriculus beryllinus. Next base: position 27,165 of record JBCJKH010037694.1, on the reverse strand, counting down.
CCCATCACAGACCTCGTGGCCAGAACAAGTGAGTGGGTTAGAATACCTCCTAGATACTGAAGGTCTCCCTTTTACTAGTTCATTATCTCAGCAGAAGCCACCTGAACAGCTGCATTTCCCTTTTCTAAACTGGGGCCTAGAGCCACCACACTTTGCAGCTGGAGACAGGGATACGTTTTCATCCTGCGGAAAGCACTTCATAAGGGTGGACCACTGCTTCACAGACTAAGAAACAAGCCCAGAGAAGCACACGTAAAATTGTTATAGGGCTGATTCTCCTTTCAAGTATTTCCAGCTTCTATGCTTTTAACATCTGCAAAGCACTGAAAACATTTCTCCAGTAGCTTTTGCTGAGTGACAGCATTATTAAATTCCATAAGCAAATTGGCATTTATAGAATTGGTGATAAGTTCTGCAAATGAACTCCCAGGCACCAGAACAAATGGAATTACAAGAAGCAAAAGCTCCCCTTTTCCTCCTGTTCCACCCAGAAAAGGCATTTACGTGAACAGAGAACCAGGCATTCGTATGTCTGTATTGGCATCACAGCGCTGGGGTCTCATCTGCACACCATTCATCCAAAAAGCCAAATTTCAATGACCTTTAGGACTGCTTTCTGCCATGACTGTTCATTCTCACTCCCAGCCATCCGCTTTCTCCTATGGAAGCAAGAGGTCAGGCTGTGAACATCAGTTCTAGCCCCTTTCCAAGGGAGGAGACATAAAATCAGGTCAGAGCTTGATTTTGTCAAATGCCACCTAGCTCTGAATCTGGTTGCAAAGCCAAACATACTTAGAACATTTAAAGGCCATCCATCCGAATATCAACTGGGGACAAAGATTTCCACAGGAAAAATGTATGAAGTGACTGAAAACCAAGTTCACATCAATGAGGCAGAACCCAACACAGAGAGTTTCACACTTGGGCACTGTACATACTGGTGGAGCAAGCAGATGAGAGACACTGAGAGCACCAAGCTGCTCAGGCCTTTCATCCTCTATAGATCAGAGCATCCTGGTTACATCAGAGGAACCTGTGGGAGTTGAGAGTGCAGCTGTGTTAATCACAGCTAACCAAAAGCCAGGAGAGAAGACCTGGGTCCTGAGGAAACGTAAAGATGAATCACTTCAGGGAGTCTTTTTGCACATGTGGTGCCCCTGCCAAGATAACATTTTATTCCCATTACCCTCAGCTAGACTCCTTAGACCTGTGGAACTGCTTGTTCCCACACTGGCCCCGAGGGACTGCTGAGAAGCCCAGGGACTTGTCTTCCCCCTTTTCCTAAGCAGACAGCCATTACTTGCAATTAGTCCCAGGGAAAGGAACTGGATTAGTGATTGTTCATTTTCTAGCACAGCACTGTCCTGTATCACACCAAAAATCCACCAATGCCCTCAGTCACACAGATGGCACAATAATTAATGTACTGCTAGGAGTGAAATCATCCTCCCCACCCCTTCTCCCCATGGGACTGGTTCAGAAGTCAAAGCAGAGCAGCAAGAAGGTCTGCAACCCCAAGACCCACACTTCACAGGATCTCTCACTTAGGTACCAATTAAGACATCAGCTGCCCAATACTCTCAGAGGACAAAACACATCCCATATCTAACCAAACAGCATTGCACCAGAGAAATAACCAACCCTTTTGCATGCCCACAGCACACATAAGGAAGGAAGGAAGGAAAGGAGTAGGTAATTATTCTGTGCTATAGATAAAGAAGATGAAAAGCGCTTCATGGAAAGTATAAAACAAGAAGTATATGTTGATTTTATTTCCCAAAATGTTTAACCATAGGCTGGTTTATGCAACTATCTCACAGAGCTGCCTAAATCCACCACCAGCCATGGATTCAGCAGTTGTTTACAGGCTCATACTGTAATTCTGGAAGCACTACACTGTACACCCAGTTTGGTCACCAAGACATCTGCCCAAAATGAGACTCTGGCTACAAGCATCATCGCACTGATGATGATGATCCCTGAAAGAGATCCTAAGCAGCAGGTAACTCTGACATGGGATTCACTGATAAAGTCCCTTTAAAGGAAAAGAAGGGTTAATCTCTTTAAAGAACTATAATTAGCTGGACAGGAAAGTCAATTCTGTCTTCCTGATTCAGTGACAGGGAGTGCCAAGTGCCTGAACACACACGCAGGGAGAGCAGACACACACAGCCTTCAAGAGCAAGCCGTGGTCCAGCCCCGTTCCTTCGATGCAACCAAGCACCATGTTTGCCTCCCTGCTCTGACACTTGGATTTACATGAGGGATATGGGCTGATTTCCCTTTAGCAATTTTCAATATAGAGTATAATGCTTTGCTGCTTTGCTTTTTAAATGTGAGTAGGAAACCCAAACTGTGCCATACCCCTCTACAGTCAAAATACAGATGATTCTCTTGGCTTCTTTTTTTCAAAGACCAAGCAACTTTAGTATAACACAATTAGGATAAGTGGATTCTAAGTAAGACCTTCAGAAATAATCAGTTCCTGTAGTTGATACAAGCAGCTTGCTTTGTAGATTTAGTTCAATAAAACATTAAAATGCAATACTGGGTGAGTTTTGCAGTACTTTATTTTCCCCCGTGTACGTTTGATTTCATTTATCATTTCAGCCTCAAGTCAGGAGTTCAGTATTTAGTTCCTACATTTAATTATGTTTTCTTTTCATCACGGCCTTTTGCAGATAAATGTTTAATCAGGGTGTTCACTGTAATATAAAAATTACTAGAGTGAAAAGAATGAAGTAATAATGTTCTCATCCTTACATGTAATGGTGTATGTTAAATTCTAGAAGGTTGATTAAAAAAGGGCAACGATGTCACTGAATGAAAAACCCGTTAATAAGCCCTCGAGGAAAAAACAAGTTAAGCAATGGTAAAAATTAACACTGGAATATGAAACCATCACACCTTTTAGACAGTATCAGGGCCCATTCGTGCTTTAATAAGATGCAATAAAAGCAAAATATAAACTGAAGTTCAACGCGTCTATCACTTGCACACTGGGTCAGAGACCAGACTTGCTATTCCAGTAAAAAAATGTGTCCTGATACAAATTCCTCATAAACCCAAATCCTCCTGTTTCACAGCAGCATAAGGAATGCTTATTTTTGACCATGTCTATGTGCAGTATGAGCACCAAGCATTGATAGTGCTGTCATCACTGTTACCCAACTTTCACGTTGTCTTTGCCCACAATAAATCGCTTTGTTTTCTGTGATTATCCAAAATAGAAGTTGCTATGGACCAAACATTTCAGTTAGTGGTAAACAGGGAAATTTGCTGTAAAACTGGCTGCATAAAAAACTGTTTCCTACGTATTTTCAGGTAGTTCTTCCTGGCTATGACTGTGCAATATATTTGTATATATATATATTCTCTCTCCTAGCTTTGTCTGGTTTGCAGTCCTGTTCTCTGCACCTTTTTCTTTGTTGCAGTCACTGATGAGACCATTTCTTCCTGCAGAAATTACTCATTTTTAATGGGCACCATCAGTCTTCTGTTACTGTCTTTGCTTACCGCATGTAAACCAAACTTCTAACTCTTCTTTTTTCTAAATCATGTGAAAACATGTTGTTCATCAAAACCAATCTACAGATGAAGTTTGTTTCTCAACTAGGCAGGAGGTAGCTGATTTGCTTCATAAAGTTGGATTTTTCAGCTTTTTGGCTTTTTTCATTTACTGTCAAATAGGGTTTTGACATTAAAATTTGATGCAGCCACATAAACCTTCTGAAAATATGTAACAGTAACTGAAATTTTAGACAATCCTTCTTTAGGAAAATGCAAGGTTCTTCTTATCCATCAACATCCTCTATTTAGGATCCCGAAGAATGCATGGCTTCAATTCCTTCTGCCTGTCTTGTGTGCCTCCCAGAAGTTAAAGCAGGGAGGCTATCAGCCATCAACTTAAACTGGGAGATGTCAGGTGACAGTGACACGCACTATTCAGAAAGTCAGTCACCTTAACTACCATGGCCTTGAAAAGATAAAGACTGAAACCTCCAATTTATGCACTGCTTCTGCTCTGGATATCTGAACTGCTGGAGTGTTTTGGCATTTTGCTTTCCCATGCAAAAAGCTCACTCTGTCTCCGGGCTCTGGCAAGCCAGGGGCAGAGGTGAGCTGTGACAGCCTAAGGTGCTAATGTCCTCAAGCTCCTACTCTGCATCTCTCCAGTGGTGCAGACACCAGAACATGACATGTGCCACATCTGCAGTCTCTCAGCCACTGGCAGCACAGCACAGCTGGGACAGTCCTGCTCCCCCTCAATCCTGTCCCAGCCACCAGCTCGCCTACAGACCCCTGGCACTCATGCAGTCCGCAGCAAACAGTTCTAGGGAGCTGAATCCTGCTCTCCAAGAGGCAGCAAATGTCTTCCTGCTCGTTTGAGAGTCTCAGATGCTCAATGAGCAGCCTGGCAAACACTGGTGCACAGGATGAGATAGGGAGCAGCAAGGAGCAAAAAAGGGTCCAGGACCATCCCTTCCAGTCAGCCAACACATCAGTTCACTGCTAACTTGAAATCTTGCTGGCATTTCAGTCAGGCTGTGCCAAGCAGAGATAATAAGTGTGACAACAGCACTGGCAAGCCATCCATTCTGTTCTCACCAATCTGGGGACAAAACAGCAGAAAAGTGTTTAAGATGAGCCTAACTGCCGTGAACCTGCAGCAGAGAGGGAGGAATTCCTTACGTTGCCATCAACTCTGTCAAAACTTGTCCATCAGAGCCCTTATACCGAGCAAAAAATTTCTCTATTGAAAGAGTTCAACCCAGTTAATTTAGTGTTGAGAAAAAGTGAAGAACGAAGAGTGCTTCAAATGCCTCATGCTGGATTGCTGTTAATGTTTGAAAATTATCACAAGGGTAAAGTGACTCCTGCATTCAGAGCTTAGCTTTGTAAAAAGGGAAACACACTTTGGCGAGGAACCTAAACCAGTTCCAAGGACTGCGGACTAACAGAAAACAGTTTTAAGAGCTCTTCCTTCATAACAAACACTTTAACAACAACATTTTGTTCCTTTGAGTGCTTAAAAAACAAAAAACAACTGCCATATATGGATGGAAGTCATATACGGATTCCTTGTGAAGATGTCCTGAAGTACCCAGAGGAGTAAAGGCCCTAAGGATGACTATTAACTTAGCTCAGGACTAGGCTATATGGCACAACCAGTGAGACTTTTTCTATACTGTGAGGTCAAAAAAAACCCAGTTAAAAAATCAGAAAACGCCCACACACCTTGGGCTGGCACAGAGATGTTAACACTAAGTTCTCGTGTAAGCGAGATACTACATACATATTGTAATTCAGATGTGGATATAGGCATATGTGGGTATATGCACTGTTCACCCCACTCCATAGAAGTAGCGTTGGCCCAGACAGTTCGCCTAATGACACTGACAGAGTAGGACTAACCTGCTAGAAAAATCTTCACTTTTACTGTTCCAGAAGCATGGCATTCCTCCTCAAAAACGTAGAGCATCAGAGCCCAGATCTGTGATTTACTGTCTCAGACCCGTGATTTACTGTTAGGCCAAGAACAATTATCATATTTGCCAGATCCTCAAGTCTTCAATGTTTTATTTGCGGGCTTTCCAGAGCTGCAAGAAAACTTCTGGGATAACTGACAGAAAAAAATGAGACAAAGGGGCTGTGCCCAATAATGCTAACAAAATGCAAGGGTACCAGAAGATGTGCAACAGAAACAAACTACATCGCTACAGGTATCTCTGTGCTGTTCAGAATGCTGTACACACTTACAAGCACATTTCTACTACTTGCATATGCTGGGTAAGTTAGGCATCCATCAGCTTGAGTCTGCCTCAGGTCATCCATCCCTGTGAACAGCTCAGACCGCAACAACATTTTCCAAACTTGCCAAAGACACACATGTCACATACAGAACTTTCCCTGAAAGCTACACTTACAAATACCCACACCAGGCAAGATGTCAGACCTGAACCAAGAGCAAATCCTGCCTCTGAAAGCATCGTGACACTAAGCCCATCGGCTTCCTGCGCGTGTTTGTTACTGAGGCAGACCAGACGAAAAGCCAGTGTCGACAGAGCTGCGTGACTCCTGGCACTCACCTCAGCCAAGACGGTCCTGACAAAAATATCATGAGACTACAGAGAGCAAGCCAGTCATCATGCAAATAAAAGGTATCAGACACAACGACCTTATTTTGTTAAACAGCGCAAGACTGCTGTGTGACCAAGCGCTGCTAATGACTCTATTTTGAGAGCCCTTCAGAGTAATGGACAGGAGGGAGAGGGGAGAGAGACAAAGAGTAATTAAGGCTTTACAATTATGACTTTTAAACAGTTCCAAGCTGAGCCTCTCCAGAGCAGCTCGGGCTCCTGCAGCAGCAGGGAGGCCAGGGCTCAGCATGGACCGGAGCAGCGTGGCACTGCCAAGCAGTGAGTCCCCAGTCCAGCCCTCGCAGTGGGAATGGGAAGCTGGCACGTGGCCCACGCCGCCTTGGACTACCAGCTATTATAATGCGTTGCTGGCAAAGCTCCTGCAGCCACAGAAAGAGAGGAGGAAAATTAACTCAGGTTTAATAAACACTGCAGGGTAAACATGATTTCAGATAGACACCAGATATAAATACTTGGCTTTTTCTTAAAGACACAGCCAACTTCTTGGCTACAGCATCCAGATCTTAAAACAATGAGGTCTCCCATAGCTTTTCCTTATGTCTATCTAAAAGAAAGGTCCCCAAGAGGCTGGGTTTTTTTCACTCCCCATTTCAAACACAGGATCACAACATCTCAGATGACATTAGAACAAAATGAGACTAGGGGATGGGATATTACTGAAGGCAGGTGTCTGTTACAGCCCAGCCAGGTAGAGTATCGTTTGCACCAGATAACCTTTCAGTCAAGACAAACAGTATAACTAGGGCAAGCGTGTTTGTAGGGTCAGGACACAAACAGAAACCCACACAGAGAGCCTGGAAAACTTCATCCCTAAGTAAGCGCTGCCGAGAGCACCCAGCGATATGATGGGCCTCAACTCTATAGATCAGAAGGATAAACACATCTCCAAGTTGCAAGGATGATGAACAGTCCTTTACCAAGGCTTGTAGCCTGGATATTTTGGTGGTGTGAAATACCTGCAAAGACGATCATACAGCAAAACAATTACTAAATGTAACCAGAAGAAAGATGCATATGGTCACACAAGTCACTTGTCACGTAGTCTTTGGAGAATAAGAGAAGATTTCTTCCAAATAGATAGCTAAAAATTAGGAAAATGGAGCTTCTGAAGCAACAGCAAGGTAAACGTCAGCCTACAAGTCTGGCACACATCCTATGTTTCAGTATAAGGAAAGATATCCTGAGTCTTAAGCTACTCCTCAAAATTGTCAGCAGCTCTGATTTTTAGTGCAACTCCATCAGGATTCTTCCACTCACGCAGGTGCGCCCCTCAGCAGACAGCGACATCAGTGCACTGGCTTTGACACTTCATCAGTAGGAAAGATGGGAGAAATGACACTTGCTGTCACAAACAACTTGTGCTGTGCCACGCTGTGCCCACCCAAAGTTTCTCCCTAGCATGTTGTTGGCAAGTTAATGAGAACATATCCGCTAGCTCCGATCAGCGCATCCTCCAGAGCGGCAGGATAAACTGCAGAAGATGACATCTCAGAAGGTTCTGGTACAGCAAGTATCACAGAAAGCAGCTGAAAACACAAGATAAATGAACATAACCATAACAAATGACAGAGAGTAGTACTAAGGGACAACCCATCCACTTTGCTCTAAAGTCCTGTTTTGACGGGTAAGTATAAGATCTAGCAATCTGTCTTCTGGAGGGGAGTTGCAGTGTGAAAGGCTGCCATCCAAATGAGTCCCATTTAAAAAGCAAGACTAAACTCTGAAGGCAAGGAGGGAATAAATCATATGAGTATCTGTGGGTTACAGCTAAATGCCAGCACATTTCATGGGATAAGACAGCCAAAATATATACAAATATAAAAAAAGAAGGATGAATTTTCCATTAGATGGAACAACAAGAGATAAAGGAGGCCCCAGGAAACACTGATCTTGCTTCCAACCATCATAGACACAGTTAGGCTGGGGCAGAATGGAATCAGTGTGTCCTCACCCCCTCAGAAATCTGCATTACAGCAAAGCCATATGATCATGAAGAAACACTGCAGATAGGAATCATGTAAACAGCAAAGTCCAATTATGTAGTCTCGGATACAAAAATCAGACCTACAAGACTGATTTACCTAAAACTAGTGAATGAATTAGCAAGAGGGGAAAAAAGGAGGGAGGTGGGGGTAGAATAAACCACAGGTTTCCCTGCAACAGCAGAATTAACACTAAAAATGTGAATACCCTCCAGGGAGTTTCCACTCTGTACATGCTTCCCAATTACTTCAGAGCGCTCATGTTTCAGTATAGAGAGGGACAAAGGCACGATGGCTCTGCTTTTTAAACAAAATGTGACAGGAGGCCAAAGACTGATGACATCAGTGACGGAAACCCACCAACCCATACAGCAACCCCTGTATTTCTGTTATTCATCAGAGTTATAAGCATGTGACAACCACTTTTTGTCATTAAGAAGCAAGATAGCATATTCATGAAGGGAAATGCTGACATTAAGGAGATCTTGCAGGGTGACCAACAGCCAGCCACAGCTGATATGGCTGGGGCAGAGAGGTTCTCCAAGGGCACCAACGCTCAGAAAAGCCATTCTGCATTCCCATAAAGAGCACAGCCTGCTGCTTCCCCACCCTCAAACCTTTTCTGTCACACATACTTCACAAAACCCACATTCATTTTTGTCTTCCCACGTCTTCCTGAAAGAAGAACCTAATCCTGTATTGGTAGAGACAGGCGGTTGTTATTATTATCTACAGGAAAAGCAAAAGATACTCATCTTATCTAAGGCTCAGCGTAAACAATGGATGGGGAGAAGGGAAGTGGAGACCTCACCACAGCACTACCATTCAGTACGGCCCTTCTGAGCACCAAAGGTCTAGGTGTCTTGCCCCCTTTTTGCAGGCAAGGAAATGGAGAGGTGAGGACAGGGCACTGCCCCAGGAGGTGCAAAGGCAGACCCACCATTAGCAGTGGCACCCACTGGCAGCACTGCCTGTGCAACCCAGGGTTACTGCAAGCAGCGCTTCCAAGATGCGGAGCTCAGCACATGAGTGAATCATGGTTTTCTTCACATAAAAAGGCGAAAAAGAGAAACGTTTCCCATTGCACAGGCAAGCAATTTCAGCCATACCACACTCATGTGACTGCAGCTACAGGGGACAAAAAGATGCACTGTGCAGTCGGATACAGCCCAGCCCAGATCCAAGTTAATCACTTCCTCAGATCAGGTCACAGAGGAGCAGCGCTGTCACAGATGTTTACACCAGCCTCCCCCGAGACAACCAAAGAGAACTTCATGAGGACGGGCAGGCACTTATAATGGCAAACAACAGACTGAGAGCCAGTACCACTGCACCTACCCTGCTTGCCTCACAACAGCACTCACTCTCCTCTCTGCGGAGTAAGGAGTACGTCCTGCTGGCAGGAGCTCTGGTGCTGGTTTGTATTTAAACTTCAGCTGGCACAATGACAGTCTAATTCATGGTAAGGACTCCCTGGGTGATATAACTGGTTTTGGGGTGGGGTTTTGCCGGTTTTCATTAAAAAGAAAGAAAAATCTATAGCTTTCTCAACAAAGTAACATGAAAAAGTCAGCAGTAACTCTACGTTTATGCAGACTTCCATACAGGAACAACTAGTTAGGACATTATTCCAAAAGAAAGACAAAAATCATTGATATAGACCCTTGTCAGACAGCTGTTTCACTTCCTTTTGAATAAACTAAAAATACAACAGAAGTTCTTGCTGAAATACAAGACAACTTCTTCTTAAGAAGGGCAATAAGAGAGAGGACAGCAGAAATCTGTTATGAAAGAAGGGAAGAGCAATATGTTGGTGCCAGGTAAGAATTGAAGCAACAAGTCCCAAGGGGAATATGGATCTCCAGAAGTTCAGTTGCTCAGAAGCTTCAGCTGCATGAAAACAAAGTTCTAGATAAACAACGCATGCCAGTGTTCAAAATCAGGTTCACAAGCAGCTCCATCACTTCATTATGCTGGAAAACAGAAATAGGAAAGACAGAGTCATTTCCAAATGTTTTGCCACCACTTCTTGCTTGACAGCACAGAATCACTTTTCATAGGCAGCCATTTCAGACCTGAAACAGAATTAGATGTGCTACAACAAGGGCTTATAGTTTCTTCTGAAGGTCTTAACATTACTTCCTGCCAGAGCGGCTTGGCTGGCATAAAAGGAAGGATATGCTGCAACAGAGTGGTGTTTACTTGCAACTATTTGTTTGCCTCAAAACATTAGCATCTCCCAAACATCAGGGGTGGAGGAAGGAGGTGACAAATCATCTAAGGGGTGGCAAGAGGAAGATGAGAATTTCCATTGCAAAGTACGTGTTAGGTAGTCTCACCCAAAAAAAAGTCATGATGCTATCCTAGGATGTGAGGAGAGAAAGATCACGGTTTCTATGCGTCAAATTACAGGAGTCACACTCACATTATTTCAGGACAGCTCACATCCAGAACCTGCATGAACACTACCAAATTTGAGGGTCAGCTCCTAAAATCCTTGCAAGTAATTCTTGTAGTTCAAGCCCAGCTTGAAGAGAAGTTTGGATCAGAGCTTTCTTCAGGTATCACAAGAGTATTTAGCAGATGTTTTCACACATCATAAGCACTTACTTTCAGGCCCAGAAATGGACCAGGAAAAGGTAAAAGGTAGTTTTCCAAATAGATTAAACACCAGTAGATACCCTACGATAAACACTCACAGCTCTACGGAGATCTAAAGTAAATAGATGACTTGACTCAAAGCTTAGGTCATCACAAAATACTTAAGGATGAGACTGACATTGATCAAGAGACTGAAAAGAAAATCAGGTAATTTACTTCATAGAGGCCACAGCTTGCTGTCTGAATCTCTAACCCATTTCATTTTGCCAGATGAAGTAGGTTTTAAAAGAAGTTAACAATCACTGTTGTGAAAATACTTCTGAGGGTATAGACTGTATTACAAAGGCAACTATTCCTGAAAGCCTGCTAAGTCTAATCTTCAATAACACCCTATCACTACACCACTTTCTCACGTATCTTTGCTCCTTCCTTCCAGCTCAGTAGATGGTACCCAGGGAATACGAAAGACATGGTCACAAATTCCCTCAGCAGAGCTGGCGCACCAAACAAACATCAACAAGTCTCCAACAACAACAAAACAAAGCAAAAAAGTAGTAAATGAAGCTGTGCTTAACTTCATTATGTGAGAAAAAAGCACGGGTATTTCCTCCCCCAAAAACATCAGGCATGCTGATAAACAGCAAGCAATGGCAACTAGCCGAGTAACGCATCATAAATAGCAGGAGTGCTTTTCGCTACCAAAAGACAACAGTGAAATGAGTTGGACTGTAGGAGCCCAGCTGGGAAGAGATTTTTACAGAGGCATATTCATGGATTTTTAAGTTTACCATTTCAAACGCACATATGAAAAGGTTAATGTTCTTCTGCTTCTTCCCTTTGAAGGTCATGAAGGAAGCAAAAATAAAGCGCTCTTTGATACTATCACAGCCTACATGGAGATGCTGTTTAACAGTATGAAGCTGTCTAGAGAAAGCCTGACTAATTTTCTTTAAAGCAAATCTCAAAGTCTTCTATGAACTCTTCACATAAATCTATGAACTTCACACAAATAAATGTGAAGAGTTTCACATTTTTCAAGATAAAATCTGGGGTGAAAACCTCTGAAGTTTGTAAACCCTTGAATTCCTGTGTTAAACAATAAGCATTAGTCACTGGTTTCAGTTAAACCTAGTAAAACATATTAAGAAAATGCAGCTTTGTAGCCTTTGCAGATCAACGTACTTGGGTTTGCATTTTGGCCTTTCCCTTCTCCCAACCCACTTATGAGCTTTATATCCCAGCAGCCATTTCAAGACTGTAAAAAGCTCTTTTGTGGCATTGCAATGTGTTTTAGCACAAATGGAATCACTTCAATCTAGTAACAAATACTGCGTTAAGATATATAGTTTAGTGTGAGGTGTCCCAGCCCATGGCAGGGGGGTTGGAACCAGATGATCTTAAGGTCCTTTCCAACCCTAACGATTCTATGATTCTATGGTTCTATGTAACTATGTTAATTAAAATTCTCTGTAAAGCTTGGGCTATCCCATAGAAACTTTCCATGGCATGAGGTTACGCTATCAGTTCCTGTTCTGAACACTGTCCACAGACTATCTCAGTGACACCTAAAACACACTTACTCCTAATCCCTATTGAGGACCTGACAGACAACTGCATGTCACCAAGAGGACTGGCACCACGAGCTGAACTGTGAGAAGGTTATCCATTATATGGCAGGGCCAAAAATCTTTCTGCATTTCACCAAGATGTTGCCACAAGAAGAGACAGCACCCAATTCCCCTGCAGTGATGGAGTGTTATCTAATGGGATAAATATTTGAATCGGGGATTGCAAACATACTGCTGGGTTGGTTTTTTCCTCCTGCTTTCACCATAGCTGACACCGGCTGAGAGGACCACATGCACATTTATGCTCAGCATTGCCTCCATCCCAAAACAGCTTCAGCATGAGAAGCAATGCCAACCAGTACATGGTATGGTGACAAGCTGGCAGGTCTGCTGAGGTCCCACTATATTGCAATTGAATGGCCCGGAGAACATGGAGATCCAAAGGTGGCGGTCTGGGTTTCAGCTCTCACAAATGATGCCAATAAATGCAGGAATGCAAAACAAAGGCCAAAAGACATTCCCTTCCAGGAGGCAGAGGTTTCTGGGGGGTTGGTTTTATCCCTTGCTTTCTGAAACAAACACCTCCCCATAGCCTTCTTTCTTCACCTCTACTGCTTAGGCAGCTTCATTTAGTTGATCACTGGGAACTAGGCTTCATTCAGCACCTTAAAATCTGCTCGCTCAGACTGCTCCTTCAGGCACTGGCAAAGTTTTTACCTAATAAGCACTTTCCTGTTAGGCTGAAGATAGAATTACTTATAAAATGAATTATGTATCTAATACCTTGCTGGTTGAACTGGTTTTCATTAATACCTGGAAGAAAGGCTTAGCATTTCTGTCTGTGTCCATGCAGCCTACGGCCAGCTCTGCCCAGAGGGCAGGACAGGAATGCCCACAGCCCTGGGCACCCACAGAGACCACGTCCAGCCACTAGTGACCTCCACAGCACAGAAAGAGAGCATCAATACCACAGCCTGGGGAGAGCTGGTGGCACGTGCACCAGGGCAGCAAGATGACAAGGTTTTACCTGATGAAAGGATAACACCATTGCAACTGCAACAGCCGTTTACTTACCCCTGGGTTTTTACTCGCTAGCAATTTAAAGACAAATTAAAATCAAGCCTGACACAAAAGGGAGAAGAGAGGGAAGAAAGGGATGGTCACCATCCTCAAGATGCTCAGGTTCTGTTTGCAGCAAAAAACCGCTTAGTTCTGGTGAAAGAAAATACTAGAGGAGTTACCTGAACTTCTGTGTGCATCCATTCCAACAGAGCAGACAAGGACTCCCAAAAATTCAGTAGGCAATGCAAGTCTACAAATTGCACACACACTCTGAAGCAAGCACCGAGTTTACAATGCAGACAGAAAACATCCTCAAAGCCTCAAATGAAAGGCCTGAATTTTCCAGAGTTAAAGAATATACGCATAAAGAAGTCAATTTTCATTCTGGAAGACATGCCTTCTCCTTTTCGTAACTAAAAAAGGAGCAATATTTCTTCAAATATTACAAATGCTCACATAAGGCCTGTAAAAACAGGCTCACAACAACAACATTAATGGAGCTGGCTGGCATTTTAACAAGAATGGGCAGAACTTGTTTGTCATTTTCTTGTATTTAAGCCAAATAGCTGTAAGGCTGGCACAGGAGGGCAGCATCTAAGTTTAAGAAACATAAGTAAAACAGTATCAAAGTAGTAACAACAAAGTAGCCTCAAGAATTATAATATCAGGCAATCATCACTAAGAAGATTAAATGTACAATTTGGAGTTTGATTATTTATTATGTTGGGGGGATTATTATTATTATTATTATTATTATTATTGTCAGCTTTGACCAACTATTTTGAAGGCATTTGAAACTAACCAAGGCTACTGAATGTTGCTTGGGCTTCATTGTCAGCTGAATTCACACAGTAAAGAAACAATGATGTATCTGTCTCGCAGCAAGTGTGTCAACCTTTAACACACAGTATGACCCTCCTCCTCTTAAGAGAGGGCATGGGGGAAGAAGACCTTCCCAAACTGGACCAGGCTTCTGAAGAGAAACAACACACCAAATCAGGAAGGATCCACACAAACACCATATCCTACCTAGTCCCTCTGACACCCTTTCCATGTCTGCTGTGCAGCTCTTGGCTCACCACAGACAGATCCTCTGCCCACACAGAGCCAATTAGAGTTTCTTAGTCATGAAGAAATTATGACAAGCAGAGTTTACCCTGTAACTTTCTGCTGGGATGGGCCATTCATCTCCTCTTTCAACATGGACAGGGGCAGACAGTTCTGCAAATTGCCAGTAAGTACTGGGAGCCTTTCACTGTCCTTCCTAAGGTCAAGAAATCTGTCATGTCTAGAAGTCAAAACTCTGTAAGTAACACATGCAGTATTTTAGACACACACATGTATATTCTATATACACACATACCTACTATATATACCACAAACATATTTTGACAAAGATCCTCCAAGTTGGATTTCAGGCTTTAATCCAACTCAAACAACTGGGGCACATGAGAAAACCTTTCTGGATGGGGAGATCATCCTCCATCTGTGTCTTTCAGCATCCTTCCAATTTCCTCGCAGTTTCAGAAGCTGACCACAACTAGGAGTGGGACAATGCATTATAACTGGATTCAAGTCCATCAGATTCTTCTTACGCTCTTTCAGCCACGAGGGTTTTTGCAGGGAGGAGCAGGGGCAGTCTGCTGGGAGCAGGCTGTTCAGGGTATCTTCTGCCAAGTCTCTTCTGGGACTTCATGTTACGCAAACGGGGTAAGGATGACTGAAGAGAGAGTCTGAGCTATAACACAAAGTATAAGCATTCTAATGTCCTAAGTGATAGACAAAGGCAACTGAACCAGAAATCAAGCAAACTGCTATGTTTATCATATATATGCCATTGTTATAACAGAGGCTTTATTAAAACAAGAGCTCTCCAGTATCCAAATTTAAGCAGTCAACAGGTGATATACATTTCAGCTGAGTATCATATCCTTCTGATCTTTAAACTGCATTAGAAAAGACAGCTGCAGTCAACTACTCCTAATAAATAGCTACTGCAAAATAAATACATCCTTTTTCTGTGTAAATATATTACTGTTTTACAACAAGTACCTAAAATAACAGTTAGATTTTGCTCTACCATAACATCTTGTAGTGGGTTTAGGGATACCATCATTCTGCGTGGCTATTGCATCACAACAGAGCAAGGATAGTACAGTCCAGTACAGTATAGAGTATTCAAAGAGATATTATAGATGAGTTTCACTACATCGCTGGCGCAACATACCATGACCACGCCAGAAAAACTGGCTCTGGCTGACTCAGAGTGCAGCAGCACTGCTGTTAACCAGCAGGGAGGAGCAGCTCTGCAGGTCCTTTAGGCACTTGGGCTCTTTTCTTGCTCACAAGCAGCCAGTTCTGTACCAGGCACTCTGTGCCCTCGCTGGCTACAGGGCAAGAGCCACAGACTGCTCCTTAGGGCTGCACTCTCCTGAAAGCAGACTCAGGTTTTATATGCCCTTTTAAAAATGTGAGAGCTCCGTGCCCTGCATTCCTTCTGCAGACACCCAGCGCCAGACTCTCCTGAGGCTGATGCAGGGAAATCCAAACATTACCAAAATCCACTGCATTTCCATAAATTTCATTTCTGAGAACAGCAGCTGAGCCACGGCACCATGCGAGGTCACTGAGACACAACTTCTGCTACTGTATGACCCCAGAAACCCAAAGGCGCTTCATAGAATCACAGATTGGTTTGGGGTGGAAGGGACCTTAAAGATCATCCTGTTCCAACCCCCTGCCATGGGCAGAGACACCTTCCACTAGGACCAGGCTGCTCCAAGCCCCGTCCAACCTGGCCTTGAACACTGCCTGGGATGGGGCAGCCACAGCTTCTTTTGGGTAACTTGTGCCAGCGCCTCAGCACCCTCCCAGGGAAGAATACCAAATATTATTAAAACAAGCATAGCAGCATAGTTAAATCATTTTTATATCCTGTGCCATTTAAACCTAAGGCTATTGGCAAAGTCCAAATCACCAGATCAGAAAAATTAGAGGACACAGTGCTTTTAACATCTATGCACCTGCTGAACTTCAACGACAAGTCAAGTCTTGCTTAAGTATAAAGATTTAGGAGGTTGGGATGACTAACGTGAATGAATACATTCATTGGGAAGTACACAGGAGAGAAAGGGGAACAGTGCTATTTTGTCTGTGACAGCTTTAATAACCACCTCGGCACAGCACACTCTGGAAAGCAGCAACAGAAATGTAAACCACCTGGTTTGGCTGGATGCCTGCACTGCAGGGCACTTGACACCAGGACTTCCTGAGCTCCCTGCTACACTGGATCTCCAGCAACAGCCTGGATGAGTAACGACCAAAGAGCACTGACATACGGCAGTGGGGTTACAAATGACTTCCTCCACCGAGACATCTCCTGCTGTAATTAGAGGGAGGCGAGCAGCATGGGCAGGGAGAGCTGCTGGTGCTATAGGGCAGGGCACCAGCATCCTGTTCAGCACCAGCTACACCAGATCCATCCCGTTCCTCTGCCGTCCCCCTCACATAACCCAAGAAGACTCTTTAGCACCAGGCTGAGCAAAGGAAAAACCTTTATGAGGAAGTGGAGCAAAACAAGATCACGTCTTTGAGTCTTCTGGTTTATCGACAGGCTTCTTGCTCATCCTTCAAAACAGAAACTAACCAGGCTTCCAGTCACAAGGGCCAGGCAACTTAACAACAGCAAACACCGAACAAGCAATGTAAAACCAAACAAACAGCTTTGATGGCTGCAGCAGACCCTGGTCAGCAGCCACCACCTTTCCCCGTCATGACTCAGTACATCCTTCTCTGCACCATCACATCTGGCTGCTCACGCTGGACTCTCCTCAGGGCAGCAGCCAGCTCCCAAACTGAAAATTACCTGCTTGTACTAGTTGTGCTTTTGTTGGGCCCAAAAAGCACCAGAGAGGTATGCACAGGAGTGTATGGGGGAAGTACCGTATAAAGGAGGTGGTGAGAACAACACATGGTTTTGCTCATGACTTAACTGCCCAGGCCCAAAATAAAAGAGAAACAATGAAGTACAAGGATTGGAACCACCAGTGCCAGGGAAACCAGGGGGCCATGCAGGCACGCACACCAGACCCAAGCCAGGCACAAGCAGCAACTGTCCCCAGGTAAGAGCACGCTGTAAACACGCAAACTGCTGTAAAAAACTAACCTAAGTTTGTAGCTACAACTCGGCCTAAATTTCTCTCTAAAAAGCTACTGGAAGTTGGCTGGGAATTGTTTTGTTGTTGCTGGGTTTTGTATTGTTTTTTTTCACTCTGTTCTCTCTGGAAATGAACCTACAAGCACGCTTCAGTATAAACAACCACTGGGCAGTATCGCTGCTATTTAATGAGACTTAATATATCTGGATAAGAGACTTAGAAAGACGGCCTCTCCCTTACTCCTGTAGAGTTCACCAGGTAATTCAGTCACAGTCAATAACTTCCATCACTTCCCATACTAAAGAGAGAACAGCATTTTGCCAAATTTATTTGGGGAAAAGGAGGCAGAAGCAGCTTTCAGTGTACAAACTGTTAGGCCGTAGCATGGAACAGACTGACCTCCCAGACCTTCACCTCTGTGACTAACCCTGAAGAGTTCAGAACTGGATTTCTTCCAGTTTTTCTTGTGAAGCTTGTGATCAGTCTCCCCGGTTGTTACAATCCTGCTTTTCCGTACAGTGACCTAACCAGAACTCTACACTTCTGCACAAATCTAGCCTGTTTTGTTCAAGCAAGATCTCGACATATAATTGAAGCTCTAAGGGTGGGTGCAGCCAATTTGTTTTGATAATGTTTCCTGGTTGTAACAATCCTAAATGTCATTGCATAGGGGAATGAGATCATCAGTAAGGCATGGAAGGAGGGAAGTAGGATGTTTACAGCACCCAATTCATTTTACCCGAGCTTACAGACTTCATCACTTTGCAAACCTTGAATAATTCAATCCATCGGTGCATACAGAAGATATACAAGGTGCAATGATCAGGACACCTCTGAACTGTCTCCACCAAAGAAAAGTCATCACAGTTGAAAGCAGATGATGTTAAGGTCCTTTCCAACCCTATCCATGCTAGGATTCAATGATTTTCTACCCCGCTATCACAAGCATCCTCTTACAATGCTACAGAACATGCTACAGAGCAAGGCAAAAAGTAAAAGCTCACAGGTTTCAGGTGATAAAATGCACAATCTGAACACATCTGAAATTTGTTATGGGCTAAAGAAGTAGTTTCCACCATTTATCTCAGCAGGACTATTCAAATAGTCTCAGCAGACTATTTGAAAGCTATGCTACACTATCACAACTCTTGAATACTGTCTGAAGCCTAGACTGACTTCCAGCCTCCATCTAGAAGACAGAGGTCAGCTTCTACATGGCAAGATCAACCACAGATCAAAAGCAGGATCTCACAAGACTTAGGAACAGGGAAGAGAGAAGGATACAACAAAAAAGCTCAACACTTGAACCTGGAGCATTCATGAATTTCTCTGAATCAGTATTTTCCACATAAAGAGTCTCGATTCATGCAGCTTAGTTTGAGATTCCCATCTAACTGACAGAAGAGGAGACAACAGCAGACAGCAAAAGTGGTTTTCAATTCAACTGGAATAACAAGGCAGGGGAGAAGCAGTGTGTCTTGCTCCCTTTTACCAACTACATGTTAAATCCAGGCCACTGCTTCTACTGCCAGACATTAGCCCACAGTATATTATTCAGTTCTTTCATTATTAATGAGGCACAGCAAAAGAAATCACTGTCTGCCTCTGACTAATATGGATTTTAAATAACGAGACACAGAAAGTGCCCCTCAGTGTGAGCTTGCCGGAGCAGTGACCAGCATTTTAACACAAACACTGCTCCACTGCCTTATCTTTGGGGCCCTGACTGCTGCTCACGTGGTTTGTTTGCCTTTGTATGGAAAATTTCCAAAACCTACCCAACATGAGCTCTCTTGTGAGAAAGCACAGAATTCAGCCCCATAACACGAACACAGCCCCTCTCTGCCTTCTCAGAACTGGGAGTTTGCTTTGGATAATGGCATCTTTGAGAATGAGCTTTTGTAGCTCTTTTCATGAACAGTTACGTCAGTGAACAGACCAGCGTGTTCCAGCCCATGAGCTTCTTGGACGGCAGGCAGGAACATCCCACTGACTAGGAATAACGTGATGCTTCTTCACAAAAAGGCGAAGGGAGAACTGGTGGCAGTGGGTAGGGAAGCAGGGTCCCAACCCGCTCCTCAGCAGCATTTAGTGATGAACACATTCCACCAAGTCTGTGTAAGACTTCCCACTGAGTTTCGCTGCTGGGGTGTAAAGAAAGCAGCAAAACCTTTCCATTGCAATGGTTTGGGGAAGAAACAGAGGTTACACCAACAGGCACAGAAACAAGAACCAGTGAGACAGGTCAGATAAGAGCTGATTTAAGACACAGTAATATTGTCTTCCAACTCAGAAATACAATGCAACCTTCAAAAGAAGGCAAGCTTAAACTTCTGTACATACGTTGATAAGTGACAACTTGCTCGCACTGTTGCTCTCTGTAGAAAATTTCCAGCCTTTCTGTTGTCTTTTGTTGTACTAGTGCTGGCATTACTCCAGCTGTATTTTGACACAGTTTAGTGTCATATTAAACGCTGCATTTTGAAAACAGCTTCAAAAGCTTTCCATTCCCAGCAGAAGCACAACACAACATTACACTTCCGTATCTCACACACTGGACCTGTTTGGAGAAAGTTTACTCCCAGCTTAATAATACATTTCATGGAGGTGCATGTGCTGCTCATAATACTCATCATTCTTAAAGATAACACTAGTCATTACAGCAAGTACTCATGTTTATGTGGTATATCTTCATTTTAAACAGAGTGCTATTAAAAGTAATTATTGGTCAGTATATACACAAACCGGAGGGAGAAAGGCTCCAGTTCTTTTAAAACGATCTGATACATCTAGCTGATACAAAACTAGCTCATACACCTAAGCACATATGTACATGAATTTTCACTGTCCCTGATAAACCCTGGGCTTCTCTTTCTTCAGTACAGGGTATCAGCATCACGCAGCACACAGACATTTCCATCTCTTGAATATCATGAGAGATAAACATGGAATTAACTGTATTTAAAAATATATAATTATTGATTTTCTTTTACAAAGCAACCTGTTTTTATTTTTAAAGGCAATTATGTATTTATTAAGCACACAAAAGAGCTGGGTCCTCCAGCTTAAAGAAACAGAACAAAACAGCTGCATTTTTCCAAAGCCTCCATGAGGTTTCAACAGAATTGCAGCTCCAAGCAAGCAATGAGCTGTAGAGGATGGGCCTAAACCACCACTGAGCCAAACACCAAAAGCTTTGGGACGTTCCAAAATCACCTTTAATCCCATCTCTGCCATGCCAGGCTGTGAAGGTTTATCCACTGCGTCTTCCCTTGTGTCTAATGACTCTAGGACTCCATTTCATTTCCCAATGCACAGTAATTTCCAGGCTGAACCTCAGTTCTCAGCCATACTCCCATACAGGAGCTTTATATCTGCTGCAATCACAAAAAGTGAAGCTATGGCTTGCAAAGCAGGCTGACATCAGAGAAGGATTCAAGAATGAGACCCTTATTTTCCTACACCTCCTCTCCACTAAATTCATCTGGCATTGCCTTCATTGCAGTTTGTGTATGCAAGAATCTAGGAGCCCCAGGTCAGCTGCCCAAACTACAAATACACCATCACAAACACATACACCATATTATAATGCTGTACAGCCTACACAAAAAGCAGTTCTCAGGCCCAAAGATAGATTTTGTGATTCAGTCTCCTTCCTCACAGTGTAATCTTATCCCCGCTTCTCTTGATCTACCCAGGCTGAATTAGTCAGTACCTGTCCATCAGGAAAAACAGGCAGCTGCCACTTCATCAAGGGAGGTTATTTGTATATCTAGGCAACTAGGCTAGAATGCCATGCAGCATGTCAAGTTAACACATAACTAAGGTCATTTCCAGCTGAACAAAGGCAACTTAAATCCTCCAGCATATTGCATTACTGAAGCCTGTCACAGAAAATCAGATAACGCAAATACATTAGGAATAGTCACGTAGATCTGATTTCATGGACCACTGATCCCTGGACACTAGAAGTGATGGTGGATACAACTATGCATATGAAATTGTCTGTCACAATGCAGAATAGTGCCATGACAGAATGTTGTTGCCATTAACTGCAGCAAACAGATGTATAGGTTACATGTAATCAAAGACAGCAGAGATCCATTCAAACTTGCAGTTAATATGATGAACAAAGGACATGCAGAAATTGTATTTTTACTAATTAAAAATCCAGTAAAACACTTTTTAGTGTCTAAAATAATACAGTTAACAAACGACTCCTTGACAGCTACATCATGTTCTCCCCTTTCTTATAATGTTAAGACATCAATAACTTCAGCTTCACATAACTGGAGCCGAATCTTGAAGGCACAAGTTTTGTTGGTGGGAAAAGAAACCCCTCAACTGAGTCATTAATAACAAAGTAACTAAAGCTTATTATCATATACAAAAAGGAACTTTTCCTAGCTTTTAACCAGGTGCACAGAAGGGAAAGGACAGTGTATGTCAGTTCCAGTCCTGCCTTCTTTAACCTCAGGAATGACTGGAATTTGTGACAACTGTCAGTACACCAGTACCAGAATAAAGTTATTCACAGGAATCTTAAAGGGATATAAATTATTATATACATGGTCAGCTGCAAAAAGACAACCGTGCAACAGTTGAAAACACCATTGAAGAGATTCAGGGAGAAAGTCAGTAATGGTGTATAAAGAAAATCCACAGTAACTATTCAGAAACTATCAGCATCACCCTCCCTACAAAAGATTAGACCAAAAAGTAGATTTGACACACACAACATTAACCAAATTAACACCCTTTTCTCATGTCCTCCCAAGTGCCATCACCCAATGCATTTGAGACCCTAGGAACAAAACGAACGCAGCAAAGCTCAATTTTAAAGCAAGAGATGTCAAACAGAATTCCTGAGCCCAAGCCATCCAATACACTCCCATGATTTTCCATTCCATTCCTTCCAGCAACATCCCCAATTCCACTCCGGTTGCAGGCTGTTCCAGCAGCCGCAAGAAAGACAAACTCAGACGCAAGGGAAAGATCATGTTCAGACTGTAATTTCTCCTTCTGGCAAGGGAAAAAGCTGGTGTAATGGCCCAGCAGGAGACATATGGCACAGAGATGAGGACACCTTGATTATAGCCATGGCAGCACGCTGGAAGTACCTGGTGCTCAGGCAGTAAAATGCCTGTGGCTTGGGAAGAAGAGATACCCCATCGGTACGTGAGCATGGGGGAACACGTAAAGGCAATACCTGCATGTGTTGTGCCAAAACCTGCCTCTGGCCGAGAGCCACACAGCAAGTGCCAGGCACCTCTGAGAGGAAAGGGATCTCCAAAGGGTCCCACAACACCAGGTGAGGCTGGTGGCCGGTGTCACAACCAGGACATGGGCTCACAGTACTTGGCCATCCCACATCCAGCATCACTTACAGGTGGAGGCCAAGCACAACCACCATGACCAAAGCACTCGAGAAGCACACAAGAGGAGTCAGCTGAAAAGCAGACCAACATCTTATGTGCTGTTCTCTACCCAACTCGTTTCTGTATGTTCTCAACATTATCCACTAAACAAAAGACTTACTGATGCCTATCCCAAAAGGCACCCTGGTGTTTTCAGGGGGGTGAAGTCTCAAAGCCCACCCTTTGTCAAACTTTCACTGACCCCTCACATGGCCAGCTAATGGCATCAGGGTGCTTCCTCCTGCATACACTGTTAACATAGGCAAATTATAAAGGTTAAATTAAAAGCAAGATTTTAACTGCTGTCACATGTCACCATGCAGGCCCAAGGGCTGAACAGTCAATTTCAGTAATTCCAATATTAATACCTAAATTAAGGACAAAAGCTAGAAATTAGGGATGATCTTCCAAAATTCTAAATACAATCTGGGAATTCCTATTCCCTTAGTCCCAATTACACCTCTGGATTAATACTTTAGTTCAAAAGCTGCATCGGGTACTTCACAAGCACTGCATCTCCAGCCCAAGGAGATCATGCCAACAGACATGGAAGAAGCAAAAACCAGACTGCCTCTAGAGCATTCCCAATGCCAGGAAGCAATATCCAGGGGGAAAACACTAGTGACAACACACCCATAAATTTTAGTGGACCCAGGCTTTTATGTCTGCACATCTAAAAGGTAGTTTCTGAATGGTAATAATATTTACTGGTATTGCTCTGGACCACTAATGTAAACCAGAAAGCTGTGCTGAGGGAGGGGGGTGTGTTCATGAGGGTATTTGTTAAGAAGTTAATTGCAAAAAGTGATAATCAAAGAAATAGATTGACAGAGAAGGCAGGTTTGTATTTATCCCAAAGGCAACTGTACTTTATGATAGGACTAAGGAGCTGCTGTCTCCACCAGCAGAAGACAACCACATTTCTTCTGCTAGCCTGAACCTGCACACACCATATACACATATTGTAGTTACAAAGCATACACAGGGAGTTTATACCAGACCTGCAACACAGATGTTCCCACATGCCACAGACAACCCTCCCCATGGCTTCTTTGTCCTGTTGTACCATCTTCACCTTGAAAGGTGAAGTGGGAATGAAAGGCAAGCAGGAATGAGTGCCTGAAGATCAACATTCCCCCTAAGCTGTTGCTCCAAATAAAGGAGCCTGACATTCTCTGATAGTGTGCCAGGGTGGCTGGTCTCAGAAATCCCAGGCCAGTGCCAGAACACTGCATGTTAAGGCACAAATGATTCAGTAGAGTGATTTAGGCGCTCATGAACAGTACAGGACGCAGCACTGCTGCTCAGGTGTACAGAGCCTGGGGACAGGGGCTGGCAGGAAGGGACTCATGCTGCTCTGCCAGTTGCAGCTTGGTGTATATCCTTTGCTGGCTGATAGGCTCACAATCAAGCTTGTATTTCACACACAAGCACTCAAAGGTTGCAAGAGATACTGTGTAAACCAAAACCTTGTCACCCTCTTCACACCACCTTCAGGGAGAAAATGATTGTGGTTTAAAGGAGAGGGAAGACATGCATGAGAAACAAATCAGACAGGACTTTCACATTACACAGCTGTAAAGCATCTTGCTAAAGCAGCCCAAGTACTGAGGAGAGCAATCAGTGGGTTACTGGGTGTAACACTATGATGTGCTGCCACATCCTTGCTCTACTGAGCCTCAAAAACAAGAGGCTAGAGACTGGGGGTTGGGGTGGGCAGGGTTTTTGGTGTTTTTTCTTTAAGGGAAGACTTTGTGAGGCTAGGCTACAGGACACTTATTTTGGTGTAATAAAGTTCATTTCTTTGGCTATGCTGAAGCATCACCCAGGTTTGGGACCTCCTCAGGCAAGCACTGCTTGGGCCAGCAGAAGGAACTGATGGTCACTGCCCCAGTTCCTTGCAATCAGGGAGCAGTGGCCCTGGCTGGCTTTGGGCAGCCAGTTTCACACCCTTATTGCACTGTTCACATAAAACCCTGCCATGCCATAATAAACCCCATAGACCTACCGCTATTTTAGTCCTAATTTTTTAATTATTCAGGTATTTCATTTTTAATTTGTATCTGTCTACTGAACACATTCCTGAACATTCAATAACACTTCTCACCTTTTAAGAGACAGGATATGATCTTATTGCTGTTTTAAGCATGAAGATATATGGAGCTGCACACCAGAAAAAAATCTTTTTAATACAAAAGTCAACGTTTCTAGAAACCCAACTGCAGCTACAAAAGTAGATGCTTGCTTAATACCACGACAGATTGTTTCACACACATATTTTAGCAGCAGAATGTTCGAAACCAGACAGAATCCAAAATATAAGGCACAGTATTTTATGGCCCTATCACAGAGAATGGCTTTCGAAGAACAATTTTTCACTCAAATGGTTTCAGCTAGGAAACAGGGAAAGCTATCTGGAAGGTTCAATGTTCATAAGGTACTCTGGTGTAAAAATCATTACTGGCACGTGCATGTGCAGTCACGCAAAGCATTCTTCACTTAATAAGAAATACCTGGGTTTCCCTTACCAGGCCTCCCAGCTGGGTTCTAGTTTTAAGGACACATGTTGAGCCGATCCCTGTGGTCGCAGCATCTTGCTCACAGGCTATCTGCAGAGGCCTTCTCTCCCCACAGAAACCTTACAAGGCTGAGAGCTCAAAATCACAGCTGGCAGAACACATTCCATACAATTATTTCAGAAGGCAAGAATAAAGCAGGAAAAAGAGTCAGAGAGTGAACAGATGAAAATAATTATAAGACAATTTCAGAGACAGGCTTTGGGTGGCTTAAAAGGAAGCAAGACAAAGTTCAGGAAGGGAAAAGCAGAGACAGACAAAGGGTCTGGGCTATTCTGATAACAAGGAGAGAAATGTCACAGGGGATCAACACTGAATTTAATAACTGTGTGGAGCCAGGATGAGGTGGGAAAAGAGGCGTTCAGTTTTTGTGAAAGATGCAAGCTTTGGCAACAGAGAGACAATAGTTCCAAGTGGTGTACGCTGACTTTCACAAGCTCTGGAGGAGTACAGTAAAACAGAGACACCAGCATCATTCTTTTTTGAACACCAGGTTCCCCTAAGCTACCCAGGTACCATCAGCTGTAACATAAGCTTGCCCTGGGGCCAGCCCCTCTCTGAACATTAGGGAAGTGTGGCTGGTTATGTGCAGACCTACTACAGCTTTACAAAACCAGATGGGCCAATTCCTTCTGCACTCATTGGGAAGAGAAAGAGGAATGGTGAAGCCTTCATGCTGGGGCAGCACAGTCGCTGAAAAGACAATTCTTAACATTTGCAAAAGGAGATGCTACAAGCATGATGCTGTTTTGCTCCTTCCCAGTAGAAACACAGCAGTGCATTACTCCTGCTTTTCACTCCAGTCCGCCCAAGGGCTCCCTCTGTTTGGAACAAACACCTGCAGTGGTTTCACTGGGGACTGACTGGAATGGGAAAGAGATCAACAAACTCAAACACTCTCAAGAATGCATTCAATATAGCTGTGAAACCCAGCCAACCTGCTATGGTAAAAGTAATGTTTACAATGTGGTTTGAGAGCACGGACTTGAAAGAAAGAACTGGCATAAGCCACAGTGCACTCCTGTCTTATCAGAAAGGCTTTGCAAATCACAAAACAACCTGTCCCAGGTATTTCGGGCATGCGGAAATCAAGTTCCCTACTGTTACTCTCCTCACCTAACTTGTCCCTTTGTTTTCCAGACTTGATTTTATCTGTTCCACCTTGAAGGCCTCTCAAGCAATTACAGCGTACGTTCTGCAATCGTGAGGAACAGTTAAGTGTACTTTCAGATCTGCTGTGTATAGATATCTGCCCTTAACTTTCTTAAATCACTATTCCTTTCAGCTGGAATTTATTATAAAGGTAAAAAAGAAGTCAAATACAGCAGACCTTTAAAATCCACACAAGCAGCAGAAATTCTGGTTCGCCCAGTTGCGGCCAGAAGAACAAAGTATTCCGATTTCTGAATATTCAACAACTATTGCAAGATGTTAACGTCTGTATCTGGCAAGCCAGGAAGCAAAAAAGCCTTTTTCAAGCACAAGTTCCGATGCCAACAGGCCCATGTCACCCTCCTTACGTTCAAGTTTCTGTTCAGTCGTCCTTTAGCTGTACCAATGCAGCCAAAATGCCCTGAACAGTTCTTCTAGGCCTAATATAAAGAAAGCTTCTGAAGAGAAAACATCACTTTATCACTCTTC
>JBCJKH010037688.1:23318-39834 GCA_039877255.1 Loriculus beryllinus | reverse complement strand
TCAACTACCTTCAAGCACCGTAGTTATTTTCCATTACAAAGCCATACATTTTGTGCTTTTGTGCCCCCTTGTCTCAATACGGTTCTGTGGTATAGTGCTCATTTCTCCATAGGTTGGAAGCATTCTGAGGCAGGAATTGCCTTTTGCTTGGGGTCGCTGAGGCGTCCATCTTCAGTGGGGGTTCTCAGCTGGTCTCTCCAGGTGATCCAGTCCTGCAGCTGCGGTTTCCACACGCAGGCTTTGGTGAGGAGAACAGACAGTTTGTGCTGGGTGATGAACAGTGCGAGGAATAACTGTGCAGGTTCAGGATCTGGAGTTTGGGTTTTAGGCTACAATGTTAGGAATGGAGAAGAGGGCTGTGGGAGAGGCAGAAGGGGACAGGGTGGCCAGTGACAAGGTCCAGCTGATGGCACGAGGTGCTGCACACTTCCTTGGTTTGGAAAATGAATTTTTTAGCAATTTATTTCATTTTTAGGTACCAAATACAGTGACCGATTGCTCAGGGGGTGAACGGTGGATGTGCCCCTGTGGTGAACAGGAGCTGCCTGCCAGCAGGGTGTACAGGCAGGGCCGTTCAGAACCTCGGGTGCAAGGCTCCGGGAGCACACAACCTCGGAGTGTCGGGCTGTAACCGCGCCCCAGCTTGGCCCCGACCCGTGGGGGGTGGTGTCCCGGGTGCCGGGGCGGCCGCGGGGCCGTGCCGCTGCCGTTGCGCTTCTGCCCGGTGCGGTGCCAGGGGGGAGGCGCCAACGTCGCTCCACAGACCTGCTGCTACCGGTCGCGACTCCCCGGACTCCCGTACTGCCCGGCGGCCGTGCCGGGCCTGAGACGGTGCGCGCAGCCGCGGCCCAGGACCGCAGCAGGGGCGGGTACAGCGAAAGGGCGTTGGGGAAGCGGCGGCGCCGGCCCTGCCGGTACCTGCCGCGGCTGAGCGGCGGCCCCGAGTCCGGCCTCTCACAGGATACACGGCAGAGGCTCTTTACCGTGAGGGTGGTGAGGCACTGGAATGGGCTGCCCAGAGAAGCTGTGAATGCTCCGTCCCTGGCGCTGTTCAAGGCCAGCTTGGACAGAGCCTTGGGCGACAAAGGAAGATCAAAAAAGCTCCTTCTCATCTGGGGTTGTTATCAAGACAGAGGTGCTGTCAAGAAACCCGAAGCACTTTTGGTCTTGATTTTACATGGGAGGTTTGGGGAGCTTGGTGAAAGATGGTGGCAAGTAAAATACATCTCATGATACATGGGGTCAGAGCTCAAAAGTCTCACTGGAGTCCTGTATGTCTTCTTCTCCTTCCCGACTGGGCCAGCATCCCTGCCTGGGAGTGTACAGCAGACACCTAATGTCTTCCAAGCAAATGCCGGAGTATCTTTTGTCAACCCAGTGGATGTAATGACTGGTATTTCAGACATCAGTTCCTTCACTGTCTGGGTGCACATTGTGTTCACCCTTAAGTGTAGAAAAGACCAACTGAATAGGTGCAGTACTATTAAGTAAGACTTCCAGATTCTGTCCTCAACATGGGCAGCTTGATGTTTCCCACTAATCTCACTGGCTGACAATGCTGCTATTTGCAATGCACAAACACATCTTTCACTCGGCATTTTCCTACGCTAGCTCTGATTTCTCCTTCAGTATCATGGAGAGCATGACATTGTAACTCACTTTCTCAACTCAGTCAAAATGTGAAAAGAAATACCACTCAGAGGTCATAACATGCTGTTCCATCTTCTCTGACCTGCCCTATATCATCAGCTGGATTTGCAAATCGGGTCACAGGCATAAACGTTACATGGGGGCCAGAACAAAGAAATTACAGTACAGGTCGGAACAGTTGTCTGCTTCATCCAGGATTATTTCTGGCAGAATCCGCACCATGGGCCTCAGGAAAAGGAGCGTACTGGAGAGCAAGATGAATGGTGATTTTGTGCCTTCATATCGCTGTGTTAAGGGCATACTGAAAAGGACAAGAATTCACACATGGACTAGCCTGTGGCAGTCTGCCCTGCAGCATAACTTGGTGGCAGCAAAACACAAAAGGAATCTGTGTGATCTTACCTCTCTGGAAAGAAAGAGAGAGTAAATGTGCTTGCATTTATGTCTTTCCACCTCTTTCTTCCCTCTGTCTCCCCCTAGGTCTTTTGAATTTGTTCACTAATTTTGCATGCAGTTTAGTAAAGAGGTAGAGAGCTCAGATAATGGAAAAGAAATCTAGAAACTTGCCATATTTCCCATTAAAAGTCAATTTACATTGTTTGGGCCAGCAACGGGCAAGGATTTAGTAACTCCCTCTCACTGCAACCTACGAACTGAAAACAGTAATTTTTAACGTTTGGGTTGACTCTGGAGAGAAGCTGTCAAAGCAGCTGCAGGTAGGTTAACCCTCAGAGAAGGCTCCTGTAGCCCAAGAAACAGAGAATCCTTCGTTGAGAATATGGTTAAAAGACCACGTTTGTTATTTAACAGGACCCATGAAAGTGCGAGCATGTGGGTTCCAAAGCTACCTCCAACTCTGCCTTTTCGTAGGCTTCCGTAAAGTAGCCACGGCCTGAGGTGTAGTAGCCAGAGGTATTTGTGACAGATTGTCTTGTGGATGTGTTATGAGAAGAGAATGTCCTTAAATTGCCTACCCTTTTAAAACTGCAGTTATAGGGTCTTCTGTGAAATGAACAAATTAGGTTTATTTCAGGACATTAGCAATTCTGCAAAGATTGGTCTTTTGACAAAGCCTTTTTTTATTAAAAACATTTTATGCTGTTCATTTTTAATGTGATGCTCCTCTGTTTCTAGATGGTCTCTGGCTCTCAAATCCAGTAGGTGGCAAACTTAAAAACGTTTTTTAAGTTGTGGAAGAAACCAGTCATCAAAGCCACTTTGGTGCACTTTGTTTCCCCTTTTTTTAAGTGAAGGTCTTATTCCCATTTAAAAGGAGAAGTAGTCGCCAGCCAGATGTGACCTCTACTGCACAAGTGCCCCCATCCCGTCCCGAGCCAGGACACCTGCGGAGTTAGAAATCACGATTTATTTCAAATAAGCCACGGGCACACTGCCGGCAAAAAGTCTCCTGGGTGGTTTTCCTGCCCCTTTCCAGTGCCTTTGAAGGAAAGCGAGGGGCAGCAGCACCCCGTTGGGGTCACCCCCAGCCCGGAGCAAGGCAAGGCATTCCCGAACAATTGCCACATGTAAAAATGAAGTCCTATTTTTTTCTTTTTTTCCCACTCCTGCATAAAAAGTCTTAAAACTTGAGAATGCAAAACTATAGTACAGAAACCTCCTGCGGCCCCGGCCCTACACGGGCAGGAGCGGCAGTCATGCAGTTTGTGGCGTCCATAGGAAACATTTTGGTACAGTCTGGGAAGTCTGAGGACTCTTAGACATGAGGCATCCAATGCACTAATACGAGTGAAGCTGAAATAAAAAGAGGGTGAGATGCGAGGATGGAGGTGTCAGGCTGGTGTGGGCACTAAAAATGGGAGGGAGATCTAAAAGAGAGGAATCATTGCACATCTGCAGCAGTAATGCACCAAAGAGAAGCTTGTACTTTGAATTAACTGCTCCTGAGACACCATCTACTCACCTACATCCAAAGAATTGCAGAGGAGTTTGGGTTGGAAGGGACCTTAAAGCTCATCTAGCTCCGACCCCCTGCCACAGGCAGGGACACCTTCCACTAGAGCAGGTTGCTTCAAGCCCCATCCAACCTGGCCTTGAACACTGCCACAGCTTCTCTGGGCACCCTGTGCCAGAGCCTCACCACGCTCAGAGGAAAGAACTTCTGCCCAATATCTAATCTAAACCTACCCTCTTTCAGCTTAAAGGCATTCCCCTTGTCCCCCATTGTCACTACGTGCTGTTGTAAACCTCATGTAAGCACCATGACTCAAAAAGAGCCATGTAACTACTAGAGGGGAAACCTTGGGCTCATCTTTCGGTGTTGAGAATTCCAGTCCCCTCCTCGTCACCCACCTCACTGGCAGTGTCAGTCGCTCCACACAAAGAGCCGACAGTCCCTGTGCTCTGCAGATTTCATCCTGGAGCCCGAGACTTTCTGTATGACACCACAACAGCAGTCACTCTGCCTGGGCTGCAAAAGCAAGTCAGTGCTGTTGCCTTCCAGAGTACATAAACAGGATCTGCTCATGTAAAGCAGGACTTTCAGCACCTTCAGAAAGGGTGTTTTGGTTTCTTTTCAAATAAATGGAAGTGCTGACAAAGTTTAGGAAATTTGGGAGAATTAGGGAACATACTGTGCAATATTTACTACTGTTCCTCAGCCAAGTGTCTCGGCAGCCTGTTGAGAAAGTCTGGCCAGAGCTGTATGGTTAGGCTTGTCTACAAACAAGGATTCATACAAAAGCATTTTGCTTTTGCATGGGAGAGGGAGGGATGGCAGGAGGCAGGGAGGGAGAGAGGCAAAATGCCATTCTCATCTAGCTGAAAGCTGGATATAACAGCAGGGAGAGTTCTTTGGGATTAGGAAACTCCACAGAGCTGTTTAGTGAAGAGATTTGGTGTTGCGATAGTTACATTTACACAAGAAGAACAGCAGCTTTTACCCTAATTAGTACTTTGCACAGACGTGACACTGAACTGAATTCTTAAACGAACACCAGCTTTGCCCCTCTGCCACCATGCTCGCTCACCTAGGCGATGAGGATAGGCTATTGCTTATAGCCTTATCCAGAGGGAAACAGAGCTAAGTGTGTCAGAAGTCACCAGCACCAGGGTGTTGATTCTGGGGGGTGAGCCGTGAGGGCCAGGCCGGCTGGGTGGGTGGGTGGGTGGGTGCAGGAGGTCGGTTTGCAGGAGGTGCTGCTGACCTTTAGGGAAAGAGCAGCGCTCTGGGCCCGGTCCCTGATGCTGCCCCTTGAGAAAGGCAGAGGAGGAGGAAGCCAACCAAGGAGCCGGGAGTCTCCCAGTCCAGAGATGAAGGGCCACCTTTATTGTGCCAGTAGAGTGGGATCACAGCGGCCGCTCAGAGGTGAAACACGGCTGGTCCCACTGAGGTGTCCAGGCCGTGCGTTGGGAGTTTGGGCCCGGTGTTGCAAGTGGGAGCTGTCTCGCACCCACGCGGGCCTAGCGGGGATGGAGCTGCTGCCGCTTTCCATTGCTGCGGAGTCAGAGGATGCTGCCGATGGCCGATGCCTGCTGGTTCTGGGGCTCCCGGTCTCAGGTACTGGCGAGCACTGGGGCAGCCCCTCAATGCCGGCTGTGGGTGCTCCTCTCACCACGCGGTGCTGGCAGTTGGCTTCTGTCCTGCTGTCTTCTGGGCCGCGTGTAGGCAGTTTGGGTGTGACAGTTCAACTGGGAGCACGCTGGGGAGCCGTGGCATGGCCCGATTGTTGCAGTGCTAGTGTCTGGTGCCAGGGAACTGCGGCACGGCTATAAAGCCTCCTGGCTGTCAGTGCTGGAGCTGCTGCTCCCTGATGACTCCTGACTGTCACTGCTGCAGCAGCTGCTAGCACATGCTGGTGTGAAGTATATAGGAATGATTCGTGTCAGCAACTTAGAAGTCCTTGTAAACATCGTGTTTTGTATAGAACTGAGACCCCGTGTGACTATTGTACCCTGTGTGAGATGTACGGGAATGATCACGAGTGTGATAAATGTTCATGTCAATACGATGATGGAAGGGAAGAAGAAACAAAGGAGTAATCCATCTTACTTTGCTGCTTAACGTGTGCTTTGTTTAACTGCTCAAAAGGGGTGCTGAGAAACCAAGAGGTACATCCTGTTACAGGACGTATTGTGAAACCTATATATAAGACAGATAAGGTAAAGAACAAAATACTACGATTTGTGAAACCTATACATATAACAGTAACCATATAAGGAATGAAACTAATGGGGGCTAGGGTAGCGGTGGAGCTTGTGACGGACATCTTCCTGTTAATCCATTACCAAGAAAACAGTGACCTTTCAAGATGTTTTTTCACCCGGAGAGAAGACCCCAACAGGAAAGAAACAATGGAAAAGAGCCCCGCTGACATTCGGGTGAAAGAAGACGACGTGACTGGCTGAAACCCAAGACCAAGGAGTGTAAGAGACTGTACCCAAAAGATCCCGGTGTGCGTCTCTGGTGGAGCAGAGACTCCCCTGTGCACCCAGCGCTGCTTGCTTATTGCCTCTCAATATTAATCAATTGTAATAAAAGAATTAAATCTGATCACGGCCAAGACAAAGTTTTTATAACACTGGGGAGCGCTGGGATGGCCCCGACACAGCCTGTCTGCGTGTGCTCCTCTGTGCAGCTGGTGCTGGAGTGTGGCTGCTCTAGCGGCGTCTTGTGGGCCGTGCATAGGGAGCTTGGGCCCGGCGTTGCGAGCGGGAGCGGTCTCGCACTCGTGTGGGCCCACCGGCTCTGTTGCTCCCGCTTCTTTGCAGTGGTGCAGAGCCACGGGATGCCGCCGATGGCTGCTGCCTGTTGGTGCTGCACCTGCGGGTCTCGCGTGACGTGGAGCGCTGGGACAGCCTTGGCACCGCCTGGCTGCGGGTACTGCTGGCGGTGCGTGCTGCTGGCGGTCGGCTTCTCTCCTGCAGTCTCCTAGCCCACGTGTACGGTGTCTGGGTCTGACGGGTGCACCGGGTTTGGTGTCGCCGTCGGTCAGGCCCAGGCTGGCTGGAGCGGCTGCTGCCCTGACACACCGGGCAACTGCGGCATGGTGCTGAAGGCACCTGGCTGCTGGGGCTGCTGGTCTCCTGTGCCTGAGGTTCCAGACTCTGCCCCAATGCTGCCTGGCTGCTGCGGCTGCTGGAGTCCAGTTCCAGAGATCCAGGAGCCTTCCCCGATGCTGCTGGGCCAGCAGTGCTGGGAGCAGCAAGCCCTGAGCTGGCACTGGAGGCTACAAGGGAAAGCAGGAACACTAAGGGCTTGGCTCCCAGGCCTGGGGCAGGGTAGGCCAGAGCGCTGCCCCAGCCCTCCTGGAGCAGACAGGCTCTGCCAAGCCCGCACCCTGCACCCGCTGCCAGGCCTTGCCTGGCCCCTGGCCCCAGCCCAGGAGCACCCGGCTGCTTTGACACTTACCGGTGCCCGGGCCAGCACAGGTGTCACACTCCCATCCCTCCTCATGGCTGTTCTCCAGGTTGGAGCAGCGTCTGTGCGTGCCCACAGCAGCACAGGAGCAGCACAGGAACAGCTGCCAGGGCCTGGGGAAAGAAATGGGTTCACGTCTCTAAGGATAAAGTGCCCACAGCATGGCATTGTCCAGCAGAGCTCTTGTTCTCAGCCCTTCTGCTTCGAGCCCTTGCTGAGACAGAGACCCCGAGCGGAGCCCCGGAGTGCCTCTTTGGCAACTTACCCGTCTGGCTCTGCCTCCTCCCTGCCTCCCGGACAAAGGCACTCCCTGGCATCGCAGCTCCCGTGCCTCTGGTACAGTTCTGCGTATGCATTGTTGTCTTCCCATGACGCTTGTCTGATGGAGAAAGGAAAGTTGATGAGCCCCTGCTGCCACAGCATAAGGCATATGCAGGGCCTCCCCGCTCTTTGCCCCACACCCTGCTGCTTCCAACTCCTGCATGGAGTTAAAGCCCGGACTTGGGCGTCAGTGGAGGGACACAACTGTGGGGGCAGGTCCAGGGGTGGCACAGTGCTGGACAGAAGGACACCAACCTTGTGGGGACTTGGATCCCCATGAAGATCATTTGTGTTAGAAACAGTCTTCTGTTCTGGCACAGAGGGCACTGACAGCGAAAAGCGCCAGCATGCGCAGCCTGTCTCTGCAGGAGAAACAGAAAGAGCGTGAGTGGGGCTCTGCTGCTGCTGCTGAGAGGCTGCCGTGCCCGGAGCTAGGGAGCGGCTCCTACCTGAATGCACGCCCTGTGGAACCAGGCAAGTTTGCATGCTGGGCACACCATGGTCCCATAGGTCGTTCTGCCTTCAACAGGGTCCATGCAGATGATGCAGTTGGTGCCCTCTGGAGCCTCCAGCTCTTCCTGCTGTGGGCGGTGCTCCCAGCAGAAGGATCTAGGGGAAGAGGGAAGGGATGGGTGAGATGAGAAGCGCTGGGTCCTGCCCTGGTGATGGAGAGCAGGGTAGAGGGGGTACCTGAACGGCAGGAGGTAACGGGTGACGCATCCACCCTCCGTGGCACAGGGGAGATGGAACCTGCGTTCGCAGCCCGTCTCCTGGCAGGTGATGGTGGCCCCCCTCTCGCCACACACAAAGCAGACCTGGAAAGAGCAGAGCAGACCCCATCAGCGGCAGCCTCAGGGTCTCCACAGCCAGACCCACACCTTGGGGCAGAGCGCAGCACTGAGACGTGGCCCCCGGCTGGATCACAGGCCACAGATCCACCTGGCAGAGCAGGCTCCTGTGCTGGAGCCTCTGTGGAGCTGCTGGGGGCACGAATTCTGTCCCAGAGCTGGGCTTAAAGGCTGGGATTCTGTTCTTGGCATCTGCGCTAAGCTCCCGCAAACCCCTCCTGGCGTGAATCACCCTGATCATCTCAGATCCTCACCACTGGGGCTGCCTGCACGGCTGTACGTAGAATATCCAAAGGAGGAAATTGCATCTCTCCTTCCACTTCGGTCCCATGTGGATCAAGGTCACTGGCAAAAACCTGCAGAAGAGCAGAGACAAGGAGCAGATGAGGGGCATGTGGCAGGGCAGGTGCAGTGCAAGTGCAAAGATGATACCAGACCTAGAGGAACTCACCAAACAATAGAGATGGGCAGAGAACAATCCATAACTAATTTCTGGCCCGCAGATGTCCGGGTCCACCTCTGTGCGGCGACACAGCAAGCATGCTGGAGGGGGGAGAGCAAATGCCACTGAGAACGAGCACCTCTGTGGGGCCAGGGATGCGTCCCTGAGGGATTTGCCCCCAAGGGCTGCTCCGTCCCTGCCTAGCTGGCTGCTGAGCAGGGCTGGAAGCCTTGGAGAGGAAAGGGCACTGCAGGCATGGGTGTCCCGGACGGTGCGCACAGCCCAGCCCTGCTCCCGCTTGCCAAGCAGAGGAGCGGCCCTCCCCCAGGGTGGCTTTGGAGCTCCTGCCTCCCCCTGCCGATGCTCCCGGTCCACGCCATCGGCATCAGGAGTGCCTGTGCCAGGCTGTAGGAGGGGAACTTTGCTCTCACCTTGCTCCATCGAGCCGGGTGTCCTACACCTCCTCGCAAACATGTCAGACGTCAAAGGTGGGCGTTTGGAGAGTCCCTGTCCCAGCAGCACTGGGGCTTCTTCTCCAAATGCTCCTCTGCTACCTCTGAGGAAAAAGAGAGATACGGGAGAGCTTACGGAGAGCTACGGGAGAGATACGGGGGATACAGCCCCCCGAGAGCCCTGTCCCTGCCCTCTACTCCCCGCACCTCACCAGGTCGCAGTGATGCACTGTGCCCAGAGTTCCCTTTTTTATAGGGCCCCCACACCCGGTCTCAGCGCCCATTGTGACATCAGCAGCGTTGCCACGCGTGCACCCCAAATACGGGCAGGGGCACCCTCGGCCGCACACCACCCACTGTGACACGGACGCTGCATCCCAGGGCTGGCTGTGAAGCGCACAGGCAGGGACCCGAGCCCTTGGCACCCACGTCAGCGGGGCAGCTGTGCCACCTGCAAGTGCAGAGTCAAGGGCCAGCTTAGGGACATGCTTTCCTGGTGAACTTGGCAATGTTTGCTTAACGGTTGGACTCGGTGACCCTTATGGCATTCTCCGACCTAAATGATTCCTGTGACTCTCATTACCATTCCACTATTACTTTACCACCATTTGCTTGCGCTATGATTTTCCTTCAATCGGCGATTCCTTTCCATTTGATCATCCCTTCAGCATGAAGAAAGCCCTTTTAATTAACCCCCCAAGTATGACTTCCTTGAATAATTCACCTGCGACACCAGGACAAACACCAGACCGTGTCTGGAGCACAACCAGAGTAGAAGAAGAGGAATGATGCAATAGTTTGGGTTGGACGGACCTTCAAAGGTCCACTTAGTGGCTGCTGTGTTGTTTATCCCTAAAAATAGAGCAGCCACTGTTGGCTGTGGCAGTCATCAGGACGCCATTAAACTTATGCGGTGAGCGCAGCTAAAAGAGGCCGCCAACAGATGAGTAGTTTCTCTGCTTTCCTTTGAGATCTCCTGGGAACTTCTAGGGCTGCTGGAGAACTTGCAACTCTTCAAGGGTTTTCAGGGAGCTGGCTGCAGCTGGGAAGGGACAGCTACAGGGGGCCGGTGTTCCAAGTAACATCAGGATACGTTTTGATCCTTGGATTACAAGTATAACCCAGATCTCAAACCTGAAATTAATTTGGACCTGCCTGACAGGTTTAAATTTTTAATAGAGATTTCTTCTTCTACTTTAATCTCTGAAAAGAATCAAAGCAATTTCACATTTATATGGATGTGAAATAACTGAGATGGGCTTTTAGGCTGTGGAGAGTAGGGACCCACTGACACTCACTGTCCCACCACCTTCCTGACCATGCTTTGCTTGTTGCCCCCTGACCTGGAGATGATTTTCTCTGGTGCCTGATGTTTGTTTAAAGCCTGGTTTTGTGCTGAATTTTCTGATGAATATTTCTTTCACAACATTAAGGAATTTCCCACCCAAAGACAACCTCTGCCTTGTTTATTTAGACATACTTCCCTTCAATATGCGTCACTTTAAAAAATCCATTCAGTATTGTAAGCTTTAATAGTCATACAACAGTAAGTGCCTTTAGAAACATTAAAACAATAACCCAACCCCCCCGCTCTGACCGGGATTCTTATTTGTACGGGTCTGCTTTATATTAAATACACCAAATCAGCATGGATATTTCATATAAGCTTGATTTTCTTTGCATTGGCAACCAGTGAAGGACTGCCTTGGTGTTTATGAATACTGAGAGATAATCCAAACAGAAGTTCAAACCACTGTGTTGTCTCCTCTACTTCTTTGTCTAATTCTTTGTCTAATGTGGATATAGGAATGTTATCTGTGCTTTCAAAAAAAAAAACCAAAATAAAATGTAGGAGATCAAAGGGCATCATAGGACGACTGAATAAACATTTATGATTCCAATTGAAAAATAACTAGAGCTGTGAAGTCCAAATAGTTAGGAGGGCTTTTCCCTTCACCAAACAGTACTTAGACCAGTCTGACCGGTATCTTCCTTCTCCTCACTAAGTTTTAATAGAAGGCTTGTTTTATTGCATGTCTTTCAGCAGGCCCGAGGGCAGAGAACAGATCTGAACTGGTAGTGCACATATTAAGGAGCCAGCGGTTATTTCATGACTTGAGGAGAGCAGGCATGTTCTCACACGGTGTGGGATCATCATTCAGTGATACTGAAATTTCTACCATTCTTTCATACTCCTAAGCAATTTGCATTGGGAGAAGAATTTGCTGGTTTACGTCCTCTATAAATTCAAATTCTTCATTGCACAGTAAAACATGATTTATTTATTTGTTACTGGATACTTATTTTTTTGTTGCTGGAACCGGTTCTACCTTTACTGTAAGAATTTAATCCCTTGGTTTAATAACAAGCCTGTAACTTATTTGGGACGGTTTCCTTCCTAAAGTAAGTTTTGGTGAAGAAGCGCATCAATAAGCTGAAACTTTCATGGTGCTTCGTAAACCACTTCTTTGGTTTTGGAATCCAGGTCCAGAGCCACCTGCTTTTTGCCTTTGTCACTGCTCTATCTACTTCTGTGATACTGCAGTTCTCCTTGCGAACCTCTTCCATAGTGGATCAAGTGCACCCTAAGCAAGTTTGCTGACAATGCCAAGCTGTGCTGTACAGTCAACTTGCTGGAGAGAGGGTGGCTTCCTTAGGGCGAAGAGTGGGTGTGCCACATCAGTATCAACCTTCTTATCTCCTGACAAACAGCAGATGCATAGTTTTGAAAGCAGCGAGTGAAGCAAAACAGGCTTGGAGGTCATTTATGCTGAATTGCTCTCTCAAAGGTACAGGGTATTCTCTGAAGAAGAACATAGAGAAGCATGCTGAGGAGCCAGCTCCAGTCACACTGCCCCATCAAATAAAAAAGAGAAAAGCTGATCTGAAAAGGAGAGCATGAAAGGGGAGAGTTCCCCAAGTTCTTCTAACTTAATGATACTCACTTCTGTTCTTGGGGGGGGGGGGGGGGGTACGAGGGGGGAGGAAGGAGAGATTTGGTATCTGAGGACAAACTTTAACAGTGTCTAAGTTTTCTCTGTGCTGCCATCAGGAGAGGGTTATGTTTGATTTCCGAGGTTTCACATCAGACATCCAGGTTGCGGATTTTTTTTATTTCCTGCTTTCCAGGAACATAATTCTGGAGGCGGGGCTGTGAAAGGAAACAAGACAAACAGAGCACAACCCTGGGGTTCAGCAGAGCGGACTTTGGCCTGTTTGGGGCTCCTGTGGAATATCATCCTGGAAAGTAGAGGCGTGACAGGTGATACTGATTTTTTCAAGGATGACCTCCTCTGAACTTGAGAATGGCCTGCTGACATGGGCAGGAAATAAACCAAAGGTAGCAGGAGGCCTGCACCGATAAACAAAGAGCTGCTGACAGAGCTTGGGCATGAAAAAGATGCATGAAAGAGCTGGAAGCTGTGTCACCCACGGTCACCCAGGAGATTAGAGAGATACTGTCCAAGCATGAGGTGGGGGTTAGGAAAGCCAAAATCTCACAAGGGACGTGAAGATGTACAAGAAGGCCATCTTACATGTGTATCGCTGAGGAAGAGGAAAGAAAATGTGGGCCCACTGGGTGAGTGGGGCAAGGGACTCGGTATGGAAAAGGCTAAGATACTCAATGCCTTCTTCACCCTTGGTCTTTGCTGGTAAGATACATCCTCAGAAATTCCAGCTCCTTGAGACCAGCCTGGAGCAAGGAAGACTAATGCTTGGTAGAGGGGGATCAAGTAAAAATATAGGAAATTCTACTTAAACTTGAGAAGAAACACTGGTCTACCGTGAGCGTTATCAAACACTGGAACAGGCTACTCAGAGGGGTTGTGGGGTCTCTATCCTTAGTAACAGGCAAAACCTTACTAGACGTGGCACTGAGCAGTGTGCTCTGGTTGACCTTTTCCTGAGCAAGAGGTGTGTGGACCAGATGATCTCCAGAGGTCCCTTCCAACATCAACTGTTCCATGATTCTGTGAAATCAGTGTTGCTGAAGCAGCCGCATAGTGATGACCTGAAGGCTTGACTCTCTACCTTCAGGCAGAATATTGCAACGATCTAAATTGGTGCATACTGTTACCAAGAAAGTAGCTACTTAACCAACCTGATGACATGTACTTTTCATTGGATTTGGGATTTCTTATTACATCAGTTGGCCTGCATGTGCTGGAAGCAAATGCAGAATTGACTTGTGATAAAAATGGAAATGGTAAAATTGTACCATTGGGAAGCTGTTGAGAGGCATCTCCCATGCTATCCGCTTTCTAAATTTAATATAGACATGTTATGAAATATAAATACAGATTCCCAAACTCAGCACTCTTTGGTCTCCATAGTTAATATTCCTTGGCTCCTGTCATTCACGCCATAATATCCTGTGCTGAAAGCATATGCCGGGTCTTACCCAGGTGAGTAGCTGTTGTGAAAAGACCTGTCATAGGAGCCCCGTCCCGTATGTTAACTGGGGATTCCATCGGTAAATTCTGCATGGCAAGGCATTTAATCTGTACATGACCAATCCTGCTTCCTTGCTGTGAGTTTAAATTAAAAATAAAAAGGATGAATAAACTACCAATAGATTTGGGTACAATAAGCTACCTTCATTATAATCAGTGCCCTTGTGGCATTGGACTGGGATTATCATTGGTGAAGATACTTGGATCCATTGTTTCCTTACTCTCCTTGGAGGTAGAGTCCCTAAACTTTTATGAGCTATACTTCAGATAAAGTTAGGAAATAGCTTGTCTGGAACTAAAATGACCCCATTGTTTCAAACAGGCAGGGACAGGTTTTAGTCTTTTTTGCATTAGTCTATTTGCTATGAAACAGATCTTATCTTTCAAGTATTGTGGAGCTGCACGTTAAATTTCTGGGTTTATACAT
Source organism: Loriculus beryllinus (assembly GCA_039877255.1). Taxonomy (NCBI): domain Eukaryota; kingdom Metazoa; phylum Chordata; class Aves; order Psittaciformes; family Psittacidae; genus Loriculus; species Loriculus beryllinus. The sequence goes on along the minus strand of JBCJKH010037688.1, from coordinate 25,863 downwards.
GGAAATATAATAGATCTGGCTTCTTGAGGTCTGTGGCTGCGTGCGAGTGCTGTAATTAGTGATCTAGTTTATATGAAGAGAGATCTATGGGAAAAAGCTGAAAGAATGCTTGCATTCTGTTGGCCTGGGTTTTTTTAAGAGATCCTCAGGTTTGTCTGGGTATCCTTGCAATTGTTAGAAATGTCTTTCCTTTGGCATATTCCCATCACAACTGGAATTAACTGCATTCTGGAGGCTGAGTCTAAATGCATTTATGCAGTAGATCAGTGGCAAAGCCAGACTAGGATCCAAGTTTTCTGCATTTTCTGCACCTACCTTGACTTCTAAGAAGCAAATGGTGCTTATTTCTAGCATTTTCTGATCTATACAGATTTATAGCCTAAGTCCGTGGAAGTTCCCTCCTTTTTGATAGCCTAAAGAAAACTATGCTTTTTAAAAGAGGATGTACACCATCAGCAAAGTCAAGTGTGCAAAGGTATGGATACCACTAATGAAAAATAAGAGCACTTTCTTCACTGAGATTTTTTTCCACTAGGATAATGCACTTGGCATCTTCTGGTCAGTTATAATTAGGGAAGATGATTTCTGTAAGCATTGTTATTTTTGCAGTACTCAGTAAAAATTTATTCTTGCTGATAGTAGCTGCATCTTAGGAAATTCCTGTTCTCTTGGAAAACGGTGCTCTCAAAGAACAGTACTAACTGTCACAGAGCCATGACTTTAGGCAGTCACTCTCAGTAGGAGTTCACACAGTGCTCAAACAAGTTCAGTCTTGTTTGCACTGACAATGCACCAAGCGAGCACTCCACCCAAAAGCAGAGCTGAGGTCTTGGAGAGAGCATTGCTGAACAAAGGCACAGTCAGGAAGGAGCTGGAAATTGTGATGTTCAGTGCCACCATCTCCATCCCAAATCCCCCAGATTTTCACATTCAGGGCTTTGAGTCAGGCTGACTTCTCATTGATGATGATTGTTTTCAGGCACTTGTTTTCCTTTTCTTCTGTCAAGATCTGTCAAAAGAATTCAGCTCTCTCAGAAGTGCCTTTCTTCTGCTCTATATTTCTTTAATTGAGCTCTTGGCACAAAGGGAGAAACTATTTCTAGCCATTAGAGTAGCTGTGTGAACTGGGAAAGCCTCCAACTTCTAGAAGCGTATTTAAAGGCTTCAAGAAGATTCAGATAGCCAAATAATTTTTACTCCTTTGCTTGGTTGGCTGTCAGTATTTGATAAACAGGGTGGACTATTGTCAATATTTAACAGCTCAACACAAATATTATTCCTACCTTGTAAAAAGAGCATATGAAATGCAAATCAAGTGCTTCAGCCTACGTTCAGTAGTAACAGAAGCAAATGATAAAATCTCCCTTGCTTCCATACAAAGGCATAGAGAGGGAAGAAAATGTTACCGGTGGTTAACAGTCTTCCCCGCTGGGAAACAAAACCGTGAGACTTCCCACTCCTCCCACCTCAAGTCATGTCCAAAGGCGGGGTTTTGTGGTAGAAATTTGCCGTGAAGTGTTTCTGAGTAAGAAACAGCAAGGTAACGACTATTAGCTCAAACCAGATTACCAGAAGTCTTCAGTAACAGAGCTCTGTCTCCTGCAGCACGCTACCAGGACCCCTTGAACTGCTCTGCAGTCCTACATTGCCATACAAAATCAAATTACCTTTCCCTATGTTTAGAAGAAAATCCTCCCTCTAAGCCATTATTTGGCATTATTATGAAAAAAAAGAGGTGGAGATGGAAAGATTCCCTCTCAGTGAATACAGGCTACATGTGTACCTGAAGTGATTACACTTCTGTGAATCAAGTTTGTCCAACCTCGGCCAATTCCAAACTCCAAATCTAGCATTGCTAGACAGGACGAGCGTGTAAGGATGGGGCAGCATTTGGACTTTTCCAGACAAGGACTGAAACACAGGGAGCACATTACCCCAATTAACTCCTGTATCATGCTAATTCTGTTGAAATACTGTATTTCAGTCTAACGTTTTCTCTAGCTAGTAATTCATGTACCTTGCCATATCTCTCTGCTCATTTTCATGTGTTCTGATTCTGTTAAAATAAGTCTACTAATTTTGTTTGAATAAGTAGCAGCAACAGCTGAGATTCTGAGGTTGCTCAAAGTTAAGAGGCCTGCTTTTAATTTTAATAAGTTTGTTTCTATTGGGCTTTATTACTTGAGAAAACAGAATACTAATACTTTTTTCAGAAAACGTTTGCACCTTCGCAACTTTTATGTTATTAAAGGTTACAACTCAAGTGTAAGCAACGAGTCATGGGGTGCTGGGGAACACTTTGCGCATGTCCATGCACTTGTCAATGTAGAGGGAGTTTGCCTTCACAGCAATGTCGTGTTGCAGGTCCGATTTGTTGACCATCAGCATGTGCACAGTACCACGAGCTTCTTGCAGACGTTGCTTTAAGGTCTGTATGGTGTCATCTAAAGGATAAATTTCAGTCACAAGCCTGATAAAGAGAAAGGGACAGGCTGCTTGCGTAACTTCAGCGCATTCCATTTTTGACAGTGGACAGTCGGTCACG
>JBCJKH010037688.1:0-20592 GCA_039877255.1 Loriculus beryllinus | reverse complement strand
TTCATCTCGGGTTCCTGCACACTATTCAACAGAGAAAAGTAGGGACTACAAGAGAGCAATTACCCTATCTAATTTTAGGTGATTTACATAGTTCAGATTAATCACCCCCTGGATGCAGGCCTTTTTCTTTTAATGGTTTGAAAAAAAAGAGAGTGCAGAGGGAGGAAAAAAGTATATGACTTGTGCATCTACAGCCAAATTTAGTGTAAGTGAAATCCATCTTATCTTTACTGACTGGCATCCATTTTGGATCCGGCTACCTTGGACTTACACCATGGACTTTTCTTGGCCATGGTGAGGAAACCCACACTAAGTTTCCACCCATTAGTGAGAAAGAACTTACGGATGCCAGTGATTTCTATTGAAAACATTATCAATACCAGTCCTTATGGCACAATGATTCACGAAATCACATTGGTTTTGACATCTCAAAGGAAGATCTCTAGTCTCCAAAATAAACACTGAAGAATTGCAATACTAGAGAAGTTTATAAAAGTCCAAGTAGTTAATAATAAACAGGACAGAAACAACGTGCCCATATGCTGGCAGAACAATGCCTCATGAATCATGCACCTACAGTGAACAAATATTTGTTGGAGTGGTTCACTGGGGGATTTTGGTGTGTCATACTGCATTCATAGGATGACATCTGATAAGAGGAGCGATGAAAGAATAAATGCTTTGGATTACAGTAACAGCCATTTTTTAACCTTTGGCTGAATCTGCTCCAATTTTCATTGTTTTGGATCTTGTGAGTAAAAATTTCTCCAAACTCTCGTTCTCCCCTTGTTCTATGAGGGGAAGAAAGCATTAGGAAAGACAATAAGCCCCGCAGAGATATCAGAAGCAGTGGGTGGAAATCTGTCACACAGTCCCTGTTTTCAGCGCATCAGCTGCCTGCACCTTAAGAACTGACTTACCCAGTGCAGAGATTTAGAGACTCTGCGTTATAACTGTTGGCACAGCAAAATACCTTGTGCTGTCCACTGCATCTTCTGCAGAGACATGTTTCTGCAAAAGCAAAGAGATTCATTTAGCTCTTGTCCACCTCCATGGCTCTACTGTTTGCAGCAATTATTGCTTGCCTGCAGATGTCTCTAATCACTGAGCAGAGAGAAAGGAATTCTTCTAATTGCTGAGTGGTTTGAGTTTCCCAAAATAGTTGCCCTTCTTCCTTTCTGAAGAAAAAACTTTCCCCTGCCTCCCCACCCCCTTCCTGCTGGCAGACATGAGAAGAGAGCTGTGTTTGTTTTCACAGTAAATGGAAGGCTGGGGCAGTGACAAGGCTGATCTCACAGTTTCCAGCACTAATATTGGATATCTTTACAACTGCACACATGCAGAACTCAGAAACTAAACTAGTCCAGTAAGAGCAATACCAGCAAAAACCTCAAAGGTCTGAGGGGCAGCAGCACTGTTCTTGACATGAAAGCAAATATTCCAGCTAAGAGACAAGCATTATTCAGGCCAAAACTGCTGAATGCTGCATGTGAGCCCCTACACCCACATGCAGGGACATGGGGGATTTTCAAGTGTTGAAGGTCCCAGGTTTTATAGTGAAACTAGACAAAGATGGGCAGTTTTAGGTCACCTGAAACTGTCCCTGTAGAGTTTAGGAAAATAACTTCAAGGCCCACTTAGAAAGAAGGGAAAAAATAAACCATCGTCTAAAACCTTTGCTTATCTCTCATTAACAGTGACAACTGTAGATCAGTCATTATGGCAATGCCAGCTTCCTGCTTTGAAGTGCATGTCATTTTAACATACAGAATTCTTGTCTTCAGATTTATGTTAACAACATTACTGATATTAAGTATTTACATTGATCACTTTCAGACATTAGAGGGTTTTTCTCTACCTAGTTTCTCCTTTTTTCTAATTAGACTGTGAGAAGAAGCGCAGAAATCCATTTCAAGAGGAATTCAAGCAGGACAGACAGGATTTTCAAAAGTCAACGGTTAACTTTTTATAGTAACATTTTTAAGAATCCTAAAAAGAGTCTGACCTTCTTTTAACTCAAAACTTCTCTAAATGAAAGAGACAAAGTTTGAGAGGGAAAAGGACTGAATATATTTCTCATTATTGGAATGTTTTTGTCCGGATTATCCAAAATATTCAACTAATAGACCAGAGGTAAACAGCTGATATGAAACTCCCAGCCCTGGCATCAACTTCATAAACTTTGCAATCTTTATTAACAATAAGTTCAAGGCAGGAGGATTAATTGGTTTATTTTGATAGAAACCCTTCCATTGCAGACAGGCTTTCAAACTGAGTTTCACCAAGTAGCACACACTGCTGCAGACTGGGACATTCTTTCTTCTGCTTTCAGCCCAGCTATCCCGGGCCCACAAAAAGCCCTGCTGTTACACCACAAGGTATCAGGCAAACCTGAGTTATGTCCATTATTTCTTAGAGACCACCTGGACAGAGCTAGTGTGTGTGCCCAAAACCTGCTGAAAAGAAGGTTCATATGTCAAGAGCTAGACCACTGCTGTTGTGCTGGTGACCTTGGTATTTCTAGCCCTGGTATTAACTTCTCTGGAGTCCTTATTTACCAAGCACTTCAAGTCAGTGGGAACTATTTCCACCCATCCCTTGCAAATGAAATGACAATAGGAAGCACTTGCATTTCTTCCAAAGCTCAGAAACCTTATTTCAATATGAGTTTTGGAAAAGACTTGGGAAGGACCAATTACTCCAGCTGGCTCATTCCAGAACAAGCACAGAGTGAAGAAACACAAGGCTTTGTGCCTTTTGTTGCAAGAGAGCAAACCAGACCCAAAGTAGAAGCAAAGACAAGCAGAGTTACACTGTAAACTGGCCTTAGATGCGGCTTTGCAAGAGGTTACAGTGCACTTCTCGCTCCCTCTCAACCAGCCCCATTCTGACACCATAAAATAGAGCAACTTGGGGTGATTCTGAATTAGGCCAGTTGGAAGTAGCTTCTCTATAACTACACACTACTTGGGAATGATGTTACAGAGTCTATACGCTCCAATGCTCTTTAGGACAAACCATAGCATATCACTGCCAAAGGTGCACATTCCTCCACTCCCTGCCAGCTGTGACTGCTTTTGGGCAACTCTGAATTACCTTTTTGCTCTTCCAGTGGAGCAACATGGAGACAATGTAGGATGAACTGTGTACTCAGATATTGACCAAAGATTTTATTAATCTCCACAGTTTGCTCAGAGACCCCTCAGACCTAGAAGCACAACAGCCAAAGGGCTTTTGCTCACAGGGCTGTGCCAGGCAGCCTTGTGTGCATTACCAGAGTTGTTCCAGTTGTGCTCTGGTTAATAACAAGGAACTTGGTATATTTTCACAGTAGGACAAAGAACTGGACAGACTGAAGCTAACAGACAGTGCTTACATTCATCACATAATGCTGAACATTAAAGAGTGCTATTACTTAATATGTGTGTTTGCTCTGTAGAAAGTATTTCTACATAATATTCATATTATGTACTTCTACACAATATTCATATCAAATGATTTCTACACTAAGCACTACCTTACAGATTCTCTAGCATAGCATGATTCAGTAAATTGTTTACTCAGTCCCCAGGCACTGCTATCCTTCCAAGTACGTATTTGGTTATCTCTTGGGATATTTACAGTTTATAATTTCTAATTAAAATTTATTAATTATGAGTTCAATGTGCCATAGTTATTTTACAGAGTGTTATACCAAATATGGGATTTCAAGAAGATGATGAAAAGGAAAAAAATCAGTTGATTTTGCTCACACTCAATCTATCCCAGTATGGTCACATGTGAGGGTACTAAGGATTTCTAATGTAAGAGGTTTCATAGCTAACCTTTGTCTTATCCTTATCCCTCTCTTTGGGCCCCAGTCCTCTACACAAAACAATCCCCCAGTCTGACAAAAAGTGCCCTTATGAATACAAATGCCTGTGGACAACTTTTTATTTGGCAGCCGTATAACATTATAGATTATTATCCTTGAAAGAGTTCTGCTTCCCTCAAACTGGAATTAAAGTGCATTAGGAAACCAAGAGAAATGTTGTTCTTGTACTTCACACTCAGTCAGGCAGCTTTAGAAAACTCCCAGAAGGAGAAAACCATTCGCTTTTTCCCTGTACCATCAGTGTCATCTGATTGACTGTTAATTGTACTGCTGAGGTTTTAAAGGCCTCTATTCAGATAAGTGCTGGCCAAAAAACCCAGCTCTCATTCATCAAAGCACAAGTACTTTCAAGAGTAACCTGGTAACACAGAAAAGGCTTGAAAATCCTCAAAATCCAGCCACCTATGGAGCGACCACTTGAAAATATGTCAAAGAATCACTGTTGTAAACGCTGAAGACAACTGCTACAGAGCTGTAAATACAAAATACTGTTTAATTGCAATTTTCAAAAATTCTTCCTGCTTTCAGTCATTATATGTCTGTCCCTCTGATGGAAATGGGAATTCTTTCAGTTTTCAAGCCTGTGCTCTCCTTTCATTGCAATGAGGACCTGATTCAGAGCTTTAAACTGTGTTCTGCAATGCATAATTAATCTGGCTTCATAGAGACCTGGACAAAAGACCCCATTCAATCTTCAGCTCCTTCCTCCTGAGATATTGTTATTTCTAAAAATTCCTGCCAGCTGGGCAGGAGGGAAATCTCAGCACTCTGGGAGAATGAACAAACTACAGACCTCCGAGGGATTTAAAGTAACTAGCTGACTAAACTGGATTAGAAAGTAAGGAAGGGGATGGGCAGGAGAGCTTATTCTGGAGTCTACAAAAGCTGATAAAAAATTCTTAGAAGATTTTCATATGGTGAAGGGGGAGAGAAATATGCAAGCCTTTATAACAAAACAGAAGGAATTTTAAAACGTGCGTGAGCCGATTCACTTGGGGATGTTTGAAGGGATTACTGCTAGTATTATTTCAGGAAAACTGTTGTGTCTGCCTTAGAGCTTTGAAACGGCATTCCTTCATGAAATCTGTGCTGCCCTGCAAGCCAAAATAGTCATACTTTCCTTCCAGGTATTTGATACATCTCCCGTTTGAACCTATAATGCACTCTAACCAGAAGTTGCTTTAAATTCCCTCCTAAGCACGTCACAATTAAGAGCCTCTGCCCTGCAGGATTTCAAAAGGCTATTGAAAAACAAATTGAGTCTTGTTTGGAGAGCCAGCACCCTGCTCTCATTCCCTGCGAGCTCATTCTCCAACATGTGGCAGTGATGCTGCCCAGATCACCTGGCCACCTCTCACACATTGCTCTGTATTTTTAGCAGCCATGCACATACTCAGGAATATTGCCCCATTGCCACAGGACTTTCTGGAAGAGCAAGTGGAAAAAACTCACATTGCCTGTTGAGCAAGTGGCTGCCCAGGGAAAAAGATGTTGTGGGCTCTCTGCCTCCTCTGCCCTGCTCTGCTGGCCCCCACTGACACAAACCTGCTGCTCCCAGGCTCCCTGCTCCTGCAGCACTAATGCTGCAGTGGAATGAAGTTATGTGGGTATAGCCCTGGACAATATGTGACTCCCTAGATTTAGAAATATTTTCAGAAGCCAGATCTTTTACTCACCCCAATCTTATTTGGATGATGAGCATCCCTTATGACATCAACAATGATGGGCATCATGTTATGACAGGAGCAACCAGGACAGGCTGCTCTTTGGTTTTTAGCTTTTACAGGAAGAAACTATATAAACACCTCAGGAAAGGACAGCACCTTCATTTATAGTCCTTCTGCTGGCACTGATGGAAATTTAAAGGGCAAGAACCACAATAAAATCCAGATAATGGGCCCAGTTTCCCCTCCTTCCCCCTGCCCATGACTACCCATTGTGGAGGCTAGGCTGCATGGGATGCTGAGCTGCCCAGGCTGCTGCTGGTGGGACCCACTGCCAGGTCAAGCAGTTAAAAGCACCCCCACAATACACTGAAGTGCTCCATGGTAAAGATGAATTAAAATATTCCCTAAAAGTTGATCTACCTGGGACTTGCGTGCTGTTATGGAGTGAAAACTGGGGTAGGTCTGGCATGAGACCAGTATGGACAATGAGAAACAAATCCTACTGGACAGTGCATCTGTGTAAAGACAGGCACACAACAGTTACAACCCATCTGAGCAATCCCAGTCAAACATCCCATTTGTGCTCTGACCTCATCATCATTTGCCATTTCCAGAGCTATTATCACAAGAATGATTTTCTATAACCTCCCTTTGCCCTGGGAGGGAAGTGCATGGAGAGAAAGGGGGCGTAGGAAATAAAAAAGGGAGAGAGGGGAGAAAATAAGATTCAGCAAAAGCTTTCTGACCAGCAGAGGCTTTTAAGGGTGTCATTTCATAAAGAAACACTTGCATGTAACTTAGCAACAACAACAACAACAAAAGTACTGGCAGGTCATATTCCAGACAAACAGAGCAATGTTTAAAACATTAAGCTGTTATACAAAATCCATAAAGCTCATTTCTAGTTCCTTTTATTCCTGGGGTGCAGGAAAAGCAAGCCAACACCACCACACTTTCTTTCATAACCAACATAATGACCCACTTGTGACATTTATCGAAAGTCATTGGATGTTATCAAATCCATGTTGAGGCATCACATCAAAAATCATTACTTACAGCAGCAGTGTAGCAGCTCTGGATAACCCTGTGGCATTCCCAAAAGGGACACTAAAAGTTTCACATCTGTGAGGGAGAAAAACTGGTAGAGAAAAACAAAATCAGTGTCATGACGCTAAACAGATCCTAAGTAATGCTGACACACAAATAAAAGCTCTGACTTCTCCTAACTGAAGGAAAATCTCTACCATCACTTAGTGGATCTACCAGTGCAGTAAGAGTATTAGACACGTCCTTTCTATTGAGAACACCTGCTTCAAGGTACCCTACCTAAAGCTGATGCAGAGACTGCAAAGAGTGAAGAACAGACAATCTAACCCAAGGCAGAAAAATCAGTGCAAAACCCGATTGCCACAATCCAGACTTGGCATTGTGTTGCTGTAAGCCTGAGACTGCACAAATAATCTTCTGGCAAATGACACTTTTGCCACAGGCTTCTTAGACACTGGACTCTGCCATGATCAGGACCTTTCCTAGGAATGTTACCTTCCTCAAGTCTGCCTTTGTCCCATCTTTTCCCTGCTACTCATGGCGCTGACACTGCATGAGGAGCCTCATCGCGGCTGTGCAGGAGTCCTGCAGCATGCTCAGGGCAGGAGCAGAGTCAGAGCAGCCATTACAGGGGTACAGGCAAAAACCCCTGTCTGCTGCTTTAGGGAAGGAAAAAAAAATCACTTGTTCTACCTGAAAGGATGATGGGACCCCGGCAGCTGGACTAGGCAGGTGATGGAGGAGCTGAGGAGCCTGGCAAAACTGTTTCTGCAGAGGGTCTGAGGCTGGCTTCTGCTACAAGGAAGGAAAAAGGAAAGGAAAACAGCAGAGATCAGGGTTTGCTGCTCCTACTGCTGTGTATGGAGAGGGCATGGAGCAGAGCTGTCTGCCTCTTGAGGAGACAGGTTCTTGCCAAAAGCCCTGCCATGCATGGGGAGGGAGTGGGGCACAGCTAAAACTTTCATATATCCCTAAGAGCATCACAAGAACGAGGATTTGTCCCATATTACAGAAAGGGTCACTGAGGAACCTGAAAGTTTTGGACAACTTCTTCATCCACATGCACTTAAGTAAAACTGGGAAGCAAAACCGACACACTGCTGCTCAGCCTGCACTCTGTCCTACCTGATCCCAGACCTAGAGCTCAGCACACACCCTGTCCTTTGTTCTCTAAGCCTAGAGATCAGCCCGTACCCTGTCCTACCTGCTCTCAAACCTAGGGCTCAGCCTGCCCCCCCACTCTTCTAGTTGATGTGCTCCCTATTGCTCTTTACCTGCTCCACGTTGTAAGCACACAGTCTCATCTGTGCATACATACCAAACCCAATAGCTGAAGCAGATCAGCCACACGACCACAGCACAATCTGACTCACTTTGAATGGCATGAGTGAACTGCCCCAGCCCAGCCCCATGGGGCCAGCAGTGCTGTAGGCATGGTGGTTGCCTCCACCACCCCTGGCCACAGCTGGCTATCCCAAAGGCTCTCATCCAGCTGCATTTTCCCCCACAGCACTAACACTTTAAAATCCCACCCTACATAAACATAAGGGGAAATTCTGAGTCTGTTTTCACTCTGTGTCAGCTGCCAGATTGAGAATCTGCAAAAAAACTCCTAAAAACCACTGAGTGCATGTCAGAATTGGAAGCAGGGCTCTTCAGCAACAAAGTTCATCTGCTATGGGACATCAGCGCTACTCTTTGGAATCTACAGTCTGCCTTGTCCCACAGAAATAGGTCATTAACTTTCTTTTTCTCAATGCTTGCTCCATCTTTTAGAAGTATACTCAGTTAACCCTGAGACTCTTGAATTCCTTGGTTTTCCCCTCCTCCCTCAAAATCTTCAATTGACAGTAATCCCTAGGACAAACTAAAAGTACAACTCAAAAGGGCCCAAGATCAAGGAAAAAAATGAGGACTAAAACAAAGACCAAATTTTCCTGACACTCTGGTATCACCTTCAATTTACACAGAAAAATAGTAAGAAATGGAACCATTCCATTCTCAAAAAGAGGCAGCAGCTTGTCTGCCACACAGACCTGAACAGCCAAAAAAAAGTCTATAGAGGGACTCCCACAGCATGAAATACAGACCTGCTTACAGTCCCCAACTCTGTCCTCAGGCATACACTTCTGAGCATACTTTCTGTGTAGCCCTTATTGTTTTAACTGTCTCCTTCACAAATTACAAACTGCACTGTCCCACCTACACCATCCTGTTCTAATCTCCCTGTTGAAATGTAATCCTGAAGAACTTCGAGTCTAGGAAACACAGTTATTCAGTGTTTTCAAGTGGGTTTAACACTGTTCATCAAAATCCCAAAATGTCACTTAAAGAGAATACAAAAAAATTAATATCAGACTTCTCATTCAGCTATACCATTTAATTGCACACAAGAAATAAAGCTCTACAGAAAGCCAAACAAGAAGATAGTGGTGTAAATGTAACATTAGTTCCACTTTTGGCCAAAGGCGTCCTTAAAAATGTGTCCTTTTTACAGGTAGTATTCTTGTCCAGTATTATAGTAATGGCAATTAGATACAGAAGAAATGTTTTGGCTTGTCAGCTTCAATAAAGATGACATCACAGAGACTCTCAAGAGAACACAGATCCAAGCACAAAGTCTTGGGTCAGTGAACCACACTGAGGTCAGGTTTCCATTTGCTTGGCTCTATTAGCCTAAACAGAACAATCTGGAGCAGCAATGCTTTGTGCTCAGCCTAGGATGTCCCACATAGCCTAAAACGAAAATAAAACTTAAGCCCTTCTATTATCAGAGTGCATCTCTTTAAAAACTTTAGAGGAAGCATTTTAAATTACACAAGGAGAGGAGACAGAATCCAGTGTCAACTAATCTCTTCGATCAAAAGTTGAACAAAACATTAACATCATCCAAATTCCTTTTTATCCCAGGACACATTCTTCAGATTACATCAATACATTACATCTACCTCTATTTTGCCATGGATTATTGATAGATGACAGCCCTAAAATGGAGGATAGACCTTGTCTGCTAATGCTGTAAAAATACTGTGATACCTATGAGGGTATGGGTCTCTGGGCAGAGACATCCCCTGCCCTGTTGTTCCAGGTACCTTGCAGTCACTACAGCCTTGGTGAGCAGCTTATTCCAAGACCACCTCAGTTAAAACATGCTTGCATAGACTGCTCACTGCACTTATGCAAAGCACTGTATGAATCCATGGTTAAATCACCACAGCTACATAGGCATCAACCTTTTTCCAAGCCATTTGTGGCACCTACAGCCACAGGGACAGCAACCAAAATGCTTAAAGAAAAGCTGTAATGTAAATGGTGCCAATACATGCTATTCCACAGATGTAGAAACTAAGTGGCAACTTTAAAAATGCCTATTTCTAGCAGATACTGTTTTATCCAACTAACAGGTTTTATTTCAAATGCTGACTTGTAATCAGTGCTAAAAACATGCATCTTCCCCATTTCTTCACCAAGTTTGAGCTGAGGTACCAGAGCTACAAGAAACACCACCTCTGGTGCTACAAAGCTACAGCACAAGTCTCCTCCCAGGAGACCAGAATCAGCTTTATGGATGCCATGAAATAGCCAATTACAAGTGGAAAGGAGGTGTTTTTTCTCAGACATTGGAAGAAAAAAAAAGGAAAGAAAAACAAGGAAAAAAATAACCCCTCCCCAACAAGTTTGTGAAGATTATGAAGGTTTTTGGGGTCAGAAAGTCATGTAATGAATGGCACTTTAAAATAAAAAGCCATCTACATGATATTTTGAGTGCCGTGGTAGATTTAATTCCCTTTTCAAGCACCCTTAAAAAGTGAATTAGGAAATGGAGATTAGAGTGCTGCTGGCATAGGAAGAAACAAGAAAACAAAACAAAATCAACTATTCATCTGCTATTGAAACATCTAATCTAAACCCTTTTATGGTTTAAAAATAGAAACTACTTATAAAACAATGCGTGCTTTAATCAGCATGCAAGAAACAAGACAATAATTAAAAGTTCAAAAAAAAAAGTTTAAACTCATAGTTTTGTAACTGCAGTTATAGCCAGATTACAAAATTCCTTTCACACAATGCACATAGCATCCTTTGAGACTTAATGAAATTCTGCAGCTGGGGTAGTATGAATCTGAGTTCTTTCTGTTCTGAGTTATTTACTTCTGCAAGAAAATTCCCCATGGCAACTGGCCAAAGGCACTTGTCTCCTTAGTGTGTGAAATGTGAGCAGATACAAACTGGATGCCATATTTCATGCCCTCACCTTCCCTTGCGTCTGCATTCCTAACTGTAAATTAAGGGGTGGCACTGACTGTTCTGCGGTGGCAGGAAGCAGCTTATTCAGAAAGATGGGAAGAGGAGGAGGGGGAAAAAAAGTACTGCAATGCTTCAAGGCAGTGTCTGAAACTAGAGTGGGATTCTTCACACCCATAATCAAAACAAGCTGAGATCAACCAGCAACAGCTGACTCCCTTCTAAAAATGTGCCATTTATTCCTTTTACTGACCTTTTAATCATGCATTTATCATCTAAACGGAAATCAGAGGAAATGTGTCAATAATGCACGTCTATACTTGCAGCAGTGCCCTTGTTGTTTGCGGTCTCTTTTCAGGAATGCAAGTCGGTTTCTTTCTGTGTAGAGAGTCCATGAAAACACAGAATCCTTCTGAAGCACCGTCTGCCAAAGCCAATTATGAAAGAAGAAATTTGGAACACAGAGCCTCAAGCTGAGCTTCAGAAAACAGGAGGCACCTAGAAAATGATGTGCAACTCGCTGAGACTCCGTCAAAACCAAAGTTACCCATAGGACCTCAGTCAGCCAGGGGTGAAGCAGTGACCTTGGACAGATGTTTACCCTTCTTGGAGCTAATCAGCATAATGCATCTGCTATTTTAGCTAAAGGATATCATCGGTGCACCCGCTTCCTTTTGCATCCTGGTTTTCCTTCCAGTTCCTGAGTGCAGTTGTGTGTGATTGTGACACTGGCAAAACTCACAAGATGTTAGTCAACAAGGTTCCTTTCCTGAGAAAGCCTGAAAGAGTCTCAAAATATTGCTATCAAATTCTGAGTCTGCTCTGCAACATGCCATGGTTAGGGGCCTACATCCAGCTATTGCGTCCCATACACTATTTACACAAGTTCAGGCTGCCCTGGGGAGAATCCTGTGATTCCTTCTGGACTATGCTGCAGCGACACCCTTCCAATTTTATTTGTAGACCCCAAAAATGTAAATTCCATGGGGTGCAAGAACATCTGAATTAATTTCACTTCAAATGAGGGCTCTTACTTGAAGTTTTAAGCAATGAGACTGAAATAAAAATTCAGACAATCCATCTACAGCTTGCTTCTTGCTATTTTTGATTCAGAAACAAGCAAGATCAAAGGCTTTTGCTCAGTCCTGTGTGCTCTCCATGGACTGCAGGGTGAAGAGGACTCTTCCTGCCAGTGGGACCTGGGAGCTGGGAGCCTTGTTCAGATTGGTTGCAAGGGCAGAGGCATTACAGGGCAGGGAAGCTCAGCTGGGTAAGTACACATCTGTGCGCATCCACAGATCCCAACGTGCAAAACACTCCCCAGGCTAGCCCAAACAAGTGGGAACAGATTAGTCTGTATAAAAATCATGCCAGAAAAGCTATCACTGTAACCAGCTATACTTAGAATGTTTGCAAAGCAAATCCTCGTTTAAATAGATGGAAAAAAAGGCTGGAAGTTATGAAGGGAAACTCAGGAAGCTGTTACCAACAGAAAGAATCAACAGGAGAAACTGAAGATTCCCCTCTGCTAAGGCCTGCTGCAGAAAACCTCCCTCTAACATCTAGGTGACAGCTACTGGGTCTGTGAGTTGTAGCAATCATACATGAGCGAGATCAGAGCTTGCTTTGCCAGGCTTTGTGACAGAAACAGAAATGCAAATGTCAAATAGTGAATGGCAAATTACAGTTCCCAGAATGATTTTTGTCATTTCAGTAGTTCTCTGGAAAACATGAAAACAAGTGATGCAAGCACGTTAAGAAGATCAAACTGAAAATTCTTCTGGTACAGCCAGGGAAGATACAGTCCCTTAGGTTTCTAGGAGGATACTGCTGAATTAACTGCTCACCAGTGAGAAGAAGGGTTAACTATCAGCTGACAAATGAAATCAAGAGATTTTAAGACTGTTCAGAGAGGAAGCTTTATGAGCAGTTTTGCTCTGGAGAGGGAATAGAGATGGGTGAAGGAGAAGGCTTTTATAGCACCTTCTGAAATAGGTGGGAAGGAGGAAGGAGAGGGGAAAGATTATTTTCCCTTCTCTCTGGGAAGCTAAGCAGCAATGCTTAGGGTTGCAAGTGCAGAAACAGCACAACACAGGGCATTTGGTCCTGGGTATCTGAAGTTCCACCTCACCCCTCACAGTAGCGCTGCAGAAGTTAGACACCATTTTGGTGTTGCCAGCAGTGCATTAAGGATGTGCCACAAGATGTGTTCAGTCTGAGGGGAGAGTAAGGACTGCTGCATTTTGTGTAGCCCGGCAGACACTCTATGCAGGGAGATGGTTACCCATCCGGTCCTTCTTATCTTGTTTCATTCAAACGGCCAGATAATTTAAGCAATTCAAATGGTGGTGTGTGCCAAGGCAGCTCATTTTGACTGAAATTGGTGTGAATACTATCAAGAGAAGCACAGCTGGCAGCAGAGAGTAGTCTGTAGTCTTCAGTAGGGCCTAGTCATCACAACTGATGCAGGGTACAGAGGTGTTAAACTCTTCAGCCACTTTAGTTGCTGCCATGAAAAGATTTGTGGAGCTATTCAGGGGTTATTTTAGCAAATATCACCCAGCCACACTGACTTCGGATCTGCACAACAGCTGAAACCAAGCAGAGCAGTATATAACTGCTGCTGGCTCTGAAACATTTCAAACCCAGACCCTCCTGCTTCCTTGGCAGGAATGAGATTGCAGTAGTTACTTAATCACTTCAGACCTAAGAAGGCCTTAACTGGCCAAGTAGGACCTGATTCTGATCTTTCACAATAGCAAAAAGGCCAGAAGAGAGTAAAAAGAACTTGCTGGGAGGCTGGAGAATAAGAGCAGAGGGTTATGTACACAAAAGAGTCCTGTGTCAGTGCCTAAGCAGCATCTCTTGTAGGAACAGTTCAGAAAAGGACAGGCTCACAGGAACGTACATGATCTCACAAGTGATCTGCAACAGTGAAAGAACATTTTGAAAGAAAGAAAAAAAAAAGAAAAGAAAGATGGAATTAGGGACAGACAAATTGTTCATCAGTTCTAAACAAAGGATTTGGCAATACAGAGTCGTCTGCTTCATATAATTTCAAAATGGATGGTTCTAGTTCACTTTCCTCTTTGCAAAGATTCTGTTACCCTCTCCCCAAGCATCATTACCCAGAAGAGATCCAAGAAGCTAAAAAAAAAGAAAATTACAAAAATCAGCTGAGGATCAAAAGGCACTTACTGTATCAGAAAATTATTCTGGCTTTCTGTTGAGGGCTCTGCTTTTACATAAATCCTGAGATGGCACAGCTTGGTACTAATACACGTGTCAGGAGAACCACTTTGGCTCACGGTACTGAAGATCTGTTCCAACTACTCTTAGGCTCAGGCTTTGTGGGACCTGTGTCTCTAGCACTGAGATTAACCAGATATATTGTTTTCAGATACTGAGCTTTTGAGAACACTGATCACTAGCCAGCTTTTCTAAAACAGCTTTCTGGTTTTAAAGAGGTCTCTATTTAGGAGAAGGGGTGTGCTGGTTTTGTGTTTGTTTTTTTTAATACAGGGAGTATTCTAAGGGAACAGGTAGCATGAGCTTACTGAAAAGCACCACCAGTAGATGCAGAGTCTGAAGAAAGTATCAGGTACCATAGCATATCTGCTCAAATTTACTTAATACACAGGTTCATTTTTCTCTCTTTACATTACAAAGGGCTTTGAAAATAACGTGCAGTGACTCGGATTCCACAACTGACTGAAACAATTCAGTGTATTGTGTGTGCTTGTCCCAGAGACTTATATGCAATTAAGCCTTAGCCCTGCCTAAGTTCACAACAGTGACTTTAACAGGCCATGTACAATTCCCCAGGTGCCACTTTCTGTCCCACACTTCACTCCCATTCCGCACTTCAGTCCATCCTTTGATTTCTTAACAGCCCGTGTTTCACATTTACTATAGTACTTAGATAGGTGATGATGATGGACAAAGCTAGTAATGGTCTCTAGGAAAAGGAAGCCATTGTATTTTTCCAGGCAAGACAGGAAAATGCCATTCCAGAGTGCTGAAGACTCAAATTTAAAGCAAACCTTTACAACTTCCCAGAGGCAGTAGGTGCCTACAAAGATGTCCCCTCAGAGGTGTCCTTTGATGGACATCTCTTTCAGTAACTCCACTCAGGCTCACCACACTTTTGCACTCAGACCTTCACATGAGCGAAGCCCAACTGGACAAACAGGGACACTGAAGTTCTTATGACCTTCATGACAAACAAAGATTAAAAAAAATCCTTATCTTCAACAAAGATAAAAAGCTAAAGAACCTTTGAGAAGACTCAGCTCCATTCATTAACCACAAAGAACCTACCAAACAAGGAATCTTGTCTTAATTAGATTTAATTTTTGAATTACGAGAAAAAAAAAAAAAAAACAAAGCTCAGATGCAACATATTCTTTACCCCAGTCTTCTGCTCCTCGGGAACAGAAGGTGGAATCATTTTTATGTCATTTTCACTCTTACTGATCCTATCAATTGGCATTTATACTACTAAGACCTATGCTATCACCCGTGAGCTTGGCACCTCAGCAACCCACTCCAGCAGAGCAAGTGGTCAAATCAGAGCTGAACTCTTGTCTCAGCAACATCCCACCAAAAAGCACACAGATGTGAGAAACATACAGAGATGCAGAAAGTGCAGAAGATGCAGGGGTGCAGACCGTGCAGGAGATGCAGAGATGCAGACAGTGCAGGAGATGCAGAAGGGGGGAATCAATGACACTCTTCCAGACTGGCATTGAAAAATACACTGGAGTGTGGGCATTCCCCTGCTCCTCCACTTCTGCTGTCATTTGTTGGACTTCTTTCAAACCAGTCTGCCACATTTTACCTTGAGAAGGATACTATTATTGACAAGAGACCTTGAGCACTATCAAGTTGCTGAGAAATCAGTAGAGATGTCTGTCTGCAGAGCGAGAGCTTCCTTCTCACCTCTTTTTTGTAGTAGTCTAAAACTGTATTCAGCTGCTGTAATAGGATTTCAGAGTATTTCAATTCTCATTCCCACACATAGCACAGGAGTGGCTGTAGAGCCAAAAGAATATGGGCCAAACCACTAAGAGTTTTCCTCTTTGTTAAAACATTCAACCACATACTGCTGGGCAAGGCATGTAGTCAGCACTGCCTGTATCAGTTTTCTGTAAAGACCACAGCCCTGTAAACTGTGAAGCTTCTTCTTGCACAGAATTGGGAAGGAAAAGACCACAGCCCTGTAAACTGTGAAGTTTCTTCTTGCACGGAATTGGGAAGGAAAAGAACTTCTGCTGAGGATATGCTGAGTATAATTTTATTGGTTTTTTTCCCAAAAAGGAAAGTCTCCTTTTAATATAACATTGTCGGATGTATTTACTACCAAGCTCATTGAGGCACTTGCTTTTCCCTTTTCTGTTATTTGTATCTTCCACCACAATCATTTTAGCAGTTGAGCAAACATCATTCCAGATATGAGGATCCAGTTGCAAATATTATCTCTTGCTCAAAAAAGATGTTCTGCTCTTTGGAACATGACTACGCTACAGCTCTCCAACACTTCATATCCACTGGTCACAAAGCACTTCTCAGAATGAGAGTATATGCAAGTTCAAAACTTTCTTTCTGCATAGATAACCAGTTTTAGAGATGACTTATTTTCAACACTGGAAGCCTAGAGTTAGACTTCTAAACTTATGGGGTTTTTTGCTTTTTCAGGTATAGAAAACTTCTATTATTCATTTCCAAAAATGTATATTGAGCATCTCTGAATTTCAGCACTTTTTAGGTATTAAAGTTCAGTTTTAAAACATTGACACTCATACACTTCCAGATTAACTCAAAGTTCTTCAGCTTAATTAAAAGACAATTGAGCTACAAGTTAGTTATTTAGGCATAAGCAAAAATGTTTCTCCTAAATATTTATTAATGTGTACAGATACACATGTCATGGTTTGCATGAATAAGACAGAGACCAATAAACCCCCTGTACAACTGTTTGACAAGCATAAAAGGAAAGACACCCTAAAAGAAGCAAGATGACCCATAAACACATATGCTTGTGCACACACATTTTTCAGGAGAAGGACCAAGAACAATGGTACCTCCCTCCACTGCTCCCCCCACCCAGGTAATCCCAAAGATTGTTCTCCCTCTCAAACCCTTTACTGAAGTTAATAAATTTCTGAGATTTAGGAGAAAATAAAGCATAACAATCTCACTCTGGGAATGTTCTTATTCTGAATAAAAGGATTTTCATATAGTTAAAGTCTAGCTTAAATTTCCCTTACAAGAGATGATTTCAAATGATTTATCAGAAGTTTTCTTCATTTATCAGAGTAGCAACAATAATGTTACAATCTCAATCCCACAAATGAAAAGTATCAGCTCAACCCACAAACCCCACCTTTCATAGTATTGGTCCAATACGGATTGTTCCTGAACCTGGAAGAAATGAAGAGTTGAAAAACAGCCTGAGCATATGCAATGGACTTCATTTACGTTGCAAATACTGTGCTATGTCAGACCAGCTGGTTACAGAAGTTTAACACTATATTGGTAGACATAACTGGATCTAGGATTTAGCTCAATGTATAGGAAGATTTTAGCAGGAAAGTAAGCAGGATAGGGAGACAGGTAGTTTGCAGAAATGGACTGTAAATTTCTCCCAAGTCCACAGCATCTTCTGAGTCAGGTTTTGATATAAGCCAGTATCCACAGGAAATGGAACACATTAGATTTTTTTTTTTTTCACATGATAAAGAACAGAAATTGCTGTGTTTATAGATGTATTCATTGTCCCAATCTTCCAAGATCCCCATGATGGCCCGGAACTGACAAATCTAGGAAAATGGCTCAGCCTTCCATTGAGATCCTCCAATAATGCAAATCTATACTTGCCATCTGCAAGGAGTCCACGTCTAAATGCATCAACCCACTGTACTCTTGTGAGCACGAGCAACGAGCTTCCTTTGCATACTTGGGTCTTTAAATGCTAGGTTATAAAACAAAAATCAAGGCTAACACTTGATTTCTGTTTTCTGATGGAAACTTTTCAATAATTTGCAATCTTAACTAGTAAACAGAAGTAAAGTATAAGGAAATAAAACCCCAGCATAACAAAATCAGGATGGGTGAAAAATAAAAACAACTTGATTCAGTAAGCATGCAAGTGATTGAGGCGTGTTTGTCACCAGATCTCTCCAGACTTCCCCCTGGAGTGAAACTCAAGAAGCGTGCATGGACGAAAGCATGTCAGGACTTGGTGGGGAAGCCAGCACAAGAATAGCTGCAGCAGAAAAAGTGTTCCACATTCACGAAGGTCTTGGGTTACTGAGATAAATTCAGCTATGAGACTCACCCTTGTGCATTCTTAACAGCTTCACTACAGGATGCCTTCATACAGGGCAGCATGAGAGGTGTGGAAAGAAAACACTGGGCTATTTCTTCTGGCTGACATTGATATACATGTTACTACACAGATTTAATCTTTTCAGAGGTTTGAAAAGTCTTATTTAAGAGATAATGGGTATGGCTGTGGTTATAAAGGCTTTTGCCATTAAACCATACTGATGTGATGAAGACAGCCTCATTTCCTTCAGATATTAAGGCATAAGATGTGCTCATCCCAGTCTCCCCAAATGCAAAATT
This sequence comes from Loriculus beryllinus, assembly GCA_039877255.1. Taxonomy (NCBI): domain Eukaryota; kingdom Metazoa; phylum Chordata; class Aves; order Psittaciformes; family Psittacidae; genus Loriculus; species Loriculus beryllinus. The sequence goes on along the minus strand of JBCJKH010037688.1, from coordinate 2,130 downwards.
AAAAAAAGTAAACATAAACTAGAAAATGCTCAGTTATGCTGCTGAAAGGTCAGTGTTGAAGATTTTCACTTCCTTCAGCTAATAAAAGGTATCATTTGAGATAAGGGGTTTCTTTTTCAGTTCCAGATGTGAGACTAGCTGCAGTGTTAACAAACAGGCAACTGTGATTTTCTTACCTTTCTGGTTCATAATATTACAAAATTATTACAGCAGGGCTTCCAGTTTTACACTAACTGGAACCTCTAGTCTTCCCTTTCCAAACCATATGAGCGCACAAAATACTGAGGAAAGAGCATTCCCTTACCAACATGTCTCATTAGAGTTCTTATTTTAAAAGATACTAAATTAGAACTTTTAATAAACTCTTGACTGTTGAAAAAAAGGGTTCAAAAGCTATTAAAGGCTCACATTTCAGCCATGTTTCTAATAAAATGCAACAGAAGCTTTCTCCATTCTTGCTTTGCTGGGATTTTGCTTTGTGATTGCTCGGTGAATGTCAATGACGCAATTTCAACATGGGGATACAAGATAGTTCTTTCCATGACAAGAGAACTACAGGAGTAAAGCCATGAATTTTGGTGTGATGAGCGCACATTAAAAGGGGACATCCAAGTATTAAGACAATAAAACTCACAGTAACTACTAAGACTTGTGGTCCACTGAGTAGGCTACAGAATTAGGAGTCAGGTTCCTGACAGGTAACTTACAAAGAGAACATCGAAAGCTCCTTTGTCTGAACTTGTGGCTTCTTAATAGAAGAGTGGGTGCTGGTGCATCTTCCTCCTAAACAGCTTTTCAAAGGCTGCAGAGGGAAAAGCCGTGTTAATAAACTGAAAGCAGCACCATATACATGAGCTGTGAAGGCCTTCTCAATCCTAGCAGCAATCAGTCCTTCCTCACTCAGATCCAAGCACTGCAATTGAATTCCAGTCTGAACTCTTCACCCCTCCAGCACACTTCCCCTCTAAATATAAACTGCACTGCTGACGTGACTGCAGCTGGCATTAATCTTTTCAGATGCTTTCCATGTTGTCCTTTATTTTGTTTACTGTGTTAAATCAGGGAAAATTCTGATTTAAGCAGCAAAGAAATAGCAAAAATATATGTAGATGAAAAGAAACAATAGTACAACAATCACAGTCTTGTTGTGTGTCACTTCTGATTTTTACATGTCAATAAGAATGGTGAAGGTGTGAGGTTTGGAGGTAAGGCAGCAGGAACAGGGTTATGAAACAAAGACAGGGAAAGCAGGGAAAAGCTGCTAAAAATCCTAAACCAAACCAACAAAAGCCATGCAAAAAGATGCCGATATGAGCAGAACAGGAAACAGACCAAGCAGAGCTGGAAAATGCTTTCTTTCCTTCCCAATGTTTTGAGCTGTCAGCCCTTCACAGAGAACAAGGGTCTGTACTTGAAGGACAGTTTAGGAGGCAGTGTGCTTGCAGTGACATCCACTGGGTGTCACAGTTCCACTCATGCCCGCATGATCAAGCTGGAGGGCAGATGGATGTAAAAGCATAATCAGGTTCTCATTAAACAGCTATAGCCCAAATACATACATGTTCTACACGTATTTAGCCAGCATACTGTGGCCTGCTGTGCTTTTCTCCATGACTACCAGTAAACAAGTTTTCCATTAATGAATTTTCTTACATCTACCCCTTCTCTTAACATTATATGCTATTTAATTCACCTAAACACTTGCATAAACATACAAGGATGGTGGATGAGAGGGCTGTTTCTGTTTAATGAAGTGTACAGAGTAAAATATTTCAGAAGAAGCTAGTGTACAAAAAAAAAACGCATATATCCCCGTCAAGCTGTAATAAGCATAAATACATGCATTTGCATGCTCTCATGTATTTGTTGTGTGCTCAAAAATAACTTTAAACCTTTATCACTATGATGAAATCCATCTGCGGGTCCTGAAGGAGATGGCCAATGAAGTTGCTAAGCCACTGGCCATCATATTTGAAAAATCATAGCAGTCAGGTGAAGTTCCTGGTGACAGGAAAAACGGAAATATAACCCCCATTTTCAAGAAGGGAATATGGATGACCCAGGGAACTACAGAGCAGTCAGTCTCACCTCTGTGCCTGGCAAAATCTTGGAGCAGATTCTCCTGGAAGG
>JBCJKH010037683.1:0-30316 GCA_039877255.1 Loriculus beryllinus | reverse complement strand
CCTCTAGTGAAGAAAATCCTCACAGATGCAGTGCCAGGCCTTAGCATCAGGCTTTTAGGTCCAGCAGCACTACTAGGTCTTTGCTTTTACAGCATCTACTTTCCTTCCTGCTCTTTTATTGCTGCCATTGGGTTAAAAGCCAAATGCTGCACCTTCCCTAAACCCTATGTTTTCCTGCAAAGCAGCAGGATGGCACTGTTGCCCTCTGAGAGCTACTGCCTGCTCCCACCTCTAGCTAACTTTCCCATCAAGAGTACTTTATGGGGTTACAGCTTGCATGATTTCCCTTAGAACAATATTCCCTGCTCTGCACTTTGTCTGGAGAAGGACAAACAGAGCCTGTGGAGGAGGCGTTTGGTAACTGGAACAGAGAGACTATATTAGCTCTACCTTTGCAATGTAAAAACATATCTGTTTAAGGATGATTGGACAGAATTTGGCCCTTGGGATTTATAGCCCAGGCAGGTTAAGTGAGAGCCGTGCACATTAAATGCAGACTTTGAGGTAGGCCGTTGCATCTTTCCCAAAATGATGTTACCCTACGGTCAGATTTTGTTTGTTTTTAATACTCTGTAAATTTAATACAGGAGCTTTGATGCATGTTTTTCAGCTTGAAAGCAAAACTGTCTTCCTTTGTCCAGCACTTTACAGTTTTAATGCTTTTAGCAGGCAGCTCCAAGACACAAAACTGGGCTCAGGAAGCCACACAGCTAACAAGAATATCTGGAGCTGTTATAGGAAAGATTTAAAAGAACACCCAAGAGGCCAGGAGGGGACAGAAGCCTTTTGGCCAGGGCATACATCAGTCTTTGACTGAGGACAGGAACAAAGCTGCACCATGGCAGGGTGTACTTCAAGGGCCCAGTTGTGTTTATACACCTTCAGAGGAAAAGCCTGGTATCAAATCAGCGTCAGAGAGAGGTTGCTGGCCCTGGTGTGTACTGCTGGAGTGGGATTGCCTCCCTCCCTAACTAGCTGAGCCTCTTCTTGCACCAGCTTTGAGCTTGCGTAAAGCCTTTGAAGAGTTACTTCTGGGTTATAGCGGTGGGGACAAGGGAAAAGCCCTTTTGCACGTCCAACAGAACTTTCTGCTGCTGCACTTACTCTGGTTTTTGTTTGTTTGCTTGTCTAAATTTTTACTGTGCTTTTGATCTGAGCCCAAGAATTGAAACCATCGCTGGGAATGTGCTGCTAGAGAGAGTTACGAAACAAAATGCAACCGCGACACTTTAAATGTTGTTTTAAGTGGTGTCTAGACCTCATGCTGGCTTTCTGCACCAAGATGAATTTCACAAAGAGAGTAACCCACCTCCCCTACCCCCCCTTCCCCTACTTTATATTAAAAGTCAATTCCCTATACTCTCACTCAACTCCTGTCCCTCTGTATAAAGAGGAATAATAGGGCTTCTGCTTTCTTATTTTCATTTGCCATTTGTGAAAGGCTTGTGTTTAATGGAAGAGGAGGGAATACTAAAAAGGAAGCATGAACATGTATAGGGCTTTTGAGTTATTAGGTTAATTAAAGAAAGCCACAAAATGGTAGCAGTGGAAAAGGCCAGAGTCAAAGCATCAATCTTTGAATATTCTATGGCATTGCTGTTGAGTCTAAGGAAAGACGCCCTGACCCTTGAAGAGCCTGACTCATGCTCTTGTGGGTACACACTGCTGTTGGTTGATGCCAGCTAATAGATAGTTTTGGTTTTATTTTACCTAAGGAATTTTCTCTCTTTACTCACAGCTGTGGTGATTTGTTTCTTCTGGTGTTAATAGCGAGATCTGCAGTTAGCTCATCTGACACCATAGTAATCCACACACACCAGACACACGTAGGTAAGACTCAGCAGAGAATCTTCGTTAGTGTTGGAGGCTGGAGAATAGTTATCAGACAGGATGGGCTTGGAATGCTTTCTGGTGTTGTGCACAGGGGTGGAAAAATGTTCAAGAGAAATGTTTTTTCTGTGGAAATTCCCATTTAGATCAAAAAGAAGGACAAAATAAAGTTTGCACTGTTTATTTTGGCAACCGAAGCTACTCGAGCATTACAGAGGACAATACTTAGTAGTAATCCCAAACAAATCATTGAGATTACGGTCATTTAGGTTATTCTTTTCTTTCTTTTATAGTAGATATCACAGCTAAAACAGAGCACCTCTTGTGCCTGGAGCTGCTCATTAATACAAGAAAAAGTACTGAGAAGAGCTTATTATCTAAACAGGCTACACATAGTGAAAGATGGGAAGTTACTACCCACCCTTTTCAGGTGGGAATGAAGGAATATTGAGAATAAATGCTTTGTTCAAGGCAGCATAGATGGCTATGCAAACCCCACCCCGTCCACCACAGTTCTGATCCATTTGTTTTCATTCTCAATTTAAAAGGATTCGATGGTTCTTATCTATTTTTTCCTACATATTTATTGCTTGAAGGCCCCTGTACTGTCACAGAGAAGTGCTTCATATCTGATGAGCAAGCCATTATCACTAGGGTGGGCTTGGGATTGGGTTCATTCCCGAAAAAAGAACATCTGCACCCAAATTCTACACCATCTTTGCTATACACAGCAATACACTTTGTTGTGTGTTATATCCCTGAAAGGCTTAGACGTATCCTGATGAGCAAGGAAAGCAAGATGGTATATACTGGCTCACAACTGATAAGACTCAAAATGGCTCCAAAGCTTGTTTTCAGTTTCTTGAAGTTCCCTACTGACAACATATTTCTACATATATGGAAGAGGAAGTAGGACTTTTACTTACTTAAATTTTAGTCCATCTTCTAAAACTAGCAGAAATTGCAAGCAGGTTTGCCTTTCCACAGGGTCTGACATGAGGACCTCTTTGCTGCATACAGAGGGGCAGAATGAAATGGATCCACAGAACTTCCTTACTGGTCAAAATTCTTCTGGGTAAAAAGAGAGAACAGCAACCTTATTGCTTGTGTCTTATTACGTAGATTTATGTGACACAAAAAGATACGAGTTTTGTGCTGTCCCTCTGCACATGGTGAGATATCACTTAGCAGCTTGAGAAGGTAAATGAAGTGTTAAACAGCACCCAGGACAAGAGGGCAAGATGACTATGTGCCATGTAACATTTTTTACATATCATGAGCTGTGCACAAGGGCATATCTAAATAAAATGCATAGGAAATAGCATCACACAAATATGATCTACATTTTTTTTCCTGATCAAAGAGGCTGAGGGAAAAAAAATAATTAAAAAGTAAAAGCCTTATGCAATGAGGTTTAAAAGAAAACTTTGGAGGCTGACAAGACGCATCTGGCACAACTTCAAAGTCCTTCAAAGTACATATAATCAATGTTTGTCAATAGCAGTTTTGCATCCTTTAATTTATCTTTCATGGATATAAAGCATGATGTTATTAGGATCCAGTCCATACCTTAATTCTGTTTGAGATTTGATGAATCAGGGCTCTATTAAAATTCAGTGCAAATCAGCTTACTCAAGGACATGTTACATAAAGTCGCGCGTTATCTAACTCCTTTTATCTTGCTGTCTTTCTAACTCCTTAAAGAATCTGGAATCTCTTAAACTTGTACGTGTGGCCACCAACATACTAAATCTCAAACACATTTTCCTTTTAAGCACCTGCTTAAATTATGCACGTGTGGCACAATTTGTATACTTAAATTCTTTGTGTATTTTCTGATGTATGAAATCCCTTAGGATGTTCAGGCTCCGAAGTGAGGAATCATCAGAAGTGAGGTTCCCTGGCATCCAAATTTCAGCACTTGTTACAGAGTCTGTGATCAAGTGCTCACATCTTATCTTTTTCACAAGAATATCGCAGTCTGGATAGGAAATGAGGAAGCCCTTCTGATTTCACTGTTTTCTTCCTCATAATTCACCATGTGGACACCTCACCAATCCATTTTATTTACTGTACGCTATTTAGGTCCTCCTGAGCAGATAACTGTGTTAATTTTTTCTTGGTAGCGTTCAGTGTGCTTAGCACTACCCTATTTAACTGTTTTATTACTGCAGAGAAAACTTATTGCTAGGGAGTTCCATGTGGATTTGGGCTGTGATGTGAGGACACTGTATTTTTATCACCCTCCTCCTTCTTCCTACTTGGGCTCTAAACTATCTGGGAGAAAGAATACATCTTTTCTCTTGTTTTTGTAACGTAGCACAAACAAGACCTGATCAGTGAAAGTTTGTCAGCATTTCTGCAACAGAGGGCTGTTTATACTTGCAATAATATTGTGATCTCCTTGGTACAAATGCTTCAGCTTCTGGAGAATGGGAGTTACTCAAGAATTTCAGCTTTTACTGAAAGGAGGTTCCAGGTTCTCACATCTGTGAACAAAATGCTTGAGAGCATGAACCTCAGTGTCTGAAATACAGAAAATAATAAACCCCACACTTTTAAAAAGTGTTATATTTTTAAAAAATATTAAAAAGTGTTATAATTTGTAACAAGATCTCAATTTTTTTTCAGTTAGTCTAATTCATATTTTTTTCAACTGACAATAATAGTCAAAATTATTCTATTACAAGGAAAATACTTTGGTTTATTGTCAATTTATGCTATTATCATAGAATCATAGAATAGTTAGTGTTGAAAAGGACCTTAATACCATCTAGTTCCAACCCCACTGATTCGAAGCACTTACCAGCGGTTAATGCAGTGATTATCTGGTCAGGATGTACTTATTTGATCAGGGTAATCTGTTGAACATTAAACAATATTTGAAGCACGGTTAATTATTTGCACTGAATTAGCTCATCCTTGAATGGTTGTGGCTTGTCTGAAAGAAACGTAGGCAAGAAGAAAAGGCGAGTTTCAAGAAAGAAACAAGCAATAAGGATGGTTAACAGTGCTCTGACCTTTCATGTTCTTCCACTGGTCATTCTCCTGGGGAACACACATTTGTGCGTGAGTATGTTTCTGAATTACTTTTCTTGCTGTGTGCCAGCTCTGTTTCTTGCTGACCCCTTCCTGGGCAGCTGGAGCGTTTATCTGTGTATTGGTATTGCAGGATACTGAGGTGCCCAAGTAAAGGCTGCATAAGAGAGAAGCCCCGTGGTTTTTAGGAGCAGATATCTACATTGACAAGGAATATCCTGTCCGGTTGTGTTCGGTGGACACCCTGCACACAGGGGCTTGAGATCAGATTAAACAGGTCAGGGTATGTGTTGACTTAAGGTTTTGCAAGCTATTTTGTCCAAGGTAAAATTTACCACAGCCATAAGTTTTGGATTGTTGAATTATCACTGCTACTGACATGGAAGAAAGGTTAACAGCAAAATACTCAACACAGCTAGAGATGGCCTTTATATACTTTCCCAAATCTATTCTTCGATTCTTTAAAGAAGACTGAAAGAATGACTTGCAACCAAAACAAAGTTAAAACTCAGATTTCAAAACATTTCTTTTGTTCCTCCAAACACTGCAATCAAGTAGGTTTTCCCACAAAGGAATGTGAGGTTCTTTCAAACCCCTGCTTTCTTAATAGTGGTCTTTATCCATGCAGGTTTTCATTTGCTGAAATGCAGTGCAAAATTTCAGATGTTGGTATGTTTAAGTTGAGTTCTTTGGGAAAAAAATGTGTAGCGAGGGGGTTTAAAGTGTTATAAATCTTTTTTGAAGAACTCAGTGAATTTTTGATCAGGGATTTTCAAAACACAATAGGGTATTTTTTAATAATCATTTTATTAATTAATCAGGTCTATCTATCTGCTGACAGCAGAGGATATGGCACACTTCATCCACCAGTACATATGGCCGCTTACTGAGGGGATCAGCTCAAGGTAGTTCAATGCCAGTTTTACAGACATTGTGGGAACCCAATCTAATATAAATAAGCTCATAATGAGCAGGCTGTGTTAACTCGCACTCAGTGAGGAAGATGCAGGTGCGGTGTTAGACAACACAAAGCCTTGCACAGATTTTTCCTAACTATACCTAAGTTTTAGATTGATTCATTAGCTTTGACAATCCTAATCTGACTTTGCTCTAAATATTGCTATGGAAAATGTAGAGCATATCCCCCCTCCACCCCACCCCTGAAAATTCATTAACATTGCTAAAATGCAAAAGCAATTCTGCTGTCACTGAAAAGCAGCATGGCAGAATATTCAGCAGGCTAGTTTTTAATAAAACATGGTTTTTCTTCATAATTAATATAACAAGGTTTTCTGGCTTAGCACTTGGAATGGATCCCAGGAATGAAAAAAAAAGAGGGGAATGAGTAGCCATGATGTGACCACTGCACGACAAACATGTTATGAGAGGACAGTTTTACCTTAATGATTTGTTCTGAAGAAAAGGTTTACTCTGAAATAGTTTGAATGAAAAAAGAACAGGTTTTTGCTTTGCTGAAACTATGGAAAACATCCTTAAATTCTTATTTCCATCCTTTCCCAGAACTATGCATCTTCTTCATTGTCATTTTCATCTGAATCTGGTTTGGGGAGCTTTTATAGGTAACACTCTGATTCTTAACTGTTATTGGTGAAATATAGCACATGTCAAACACAGATTTAGGTGGTAGCTCCTATCAAGTCAGACAAACTAGAACAGGAAAGCATTTGGACTTTCATGGACCTGGCAGGTCTGGAGCAGGACCCTAAGGCAAATATTTCTGTTTGATTCTTTCGTATTACCTGAAGAGAAACTGATTTCACCTGCATGAGTCTGGACTATCTCCATAAAAGACATAAAGCTGCATGATGGGTGCTGATGAGAACAAATTTTGGTCCTATATTTTCTCATATATGATGCAACTGCTCCAAAGATTGACTTCAGACGTGACAGGTCTTCTCAGGTTGAGTTAGGTTATTTCCTGGTTTTAATTACAATTCTGCTCAGTAAGATACTATGGTAGAAGTGTGCCTGCCATAACGTATTGTATTGTTAAGTGTTCCTAATTTAGTCAAGAAGAAATCCAAAGAGCTCTGCTGCAGCAGATTGTGCAATTCAGCTTTGTATCTTCCCTTAATCAGACTTATATTGAAGTAGCTTTTCTGAAATACATACAGATGTAAATGGCTTGAATGTTGTGCAGTTTTGGGCTAGAGAACTCCATAATGGGACAAGACTGGGCTAAATCCCACAACGCTGTGGTGATGGAGCTGTTCATATGCCCAGCTGCAGCTCCCATTTAAATATGCTCTAAAGTGCTTCAGCTCATACTTGGAGGAGACAAAAAAAACAGCTCAGGCTTTTTCCTTGTATCAGAGTTCCCTGCCAGCTCAGCACCCCTAGCAGCAGAGAGGAAGACATGGAGGGGGCACAGTAGCAAAGTGGCTCTTCACTGAATGTTTCAGAACTTGAGAAAGTTGATGTCCACTAAGTTGTGATGGAGAGCATTCTGAAGTCATTAACCAAGACTAGTCCAACAACCAAGTGCGCATAGTAGTGGAAAGGGAAGGGTTAATGTGTCACATTAAGGTCAAACAATTGCAAAGAAAACTTACTGTCAGTACCTATCTCCTAACTGGTTCACAGCAGATAGAAAAGTTAGCAGTACAGATCTTTCCTTGCCTCAGCCGCTTGGAGACCAACATTTTAGGGTGCCCCAAAGTCTACTCAATCTGACATCTTTTTCAACCCACTGATGGCTCTTTTCCCATGGTAAACTCCTACTCCTGCTCCTTTCACCCTCTCTCCATCACTGCACCACTCACACCAGGGCTTTATGCTGTGCTATGTCATAGAGTGATCACTGCAAAGATTAGTGGGTGCTGTCAAGCCTGTCTCAGTTTGTGGCCCATCAGGTGTGATGCCCTTCTGCAGCGCTCACCTAAATTTGCCTGATGCAGCAGGAAAGCAGCAAAGCCTTGGGAGTGCTTCCAGCTAATTTTGCACCACACACTCAGAGAGGGAAATGTTCCTCACTGACCCCTGAAGGCAATCAGCTTATGCCCTGAAGCACGCAGGTTGATATCCCCTGTAACTAAAAGGACTTAATGACTTTGCATAAGCTTCAAGTCTAGCAGCATAACCTGCATTCCCAGCACTGGTTGCAAAAGTGTTTGATAGCGCAGCTAACTTGTTAGAGTGACAAGCTGGCTCCTGCAGCCCCTGTGAAACAGATCTTGTAGCTTCCCTGTGGCATCCAAGGCTGACCCCGTTTTCCACCTGGGAGCACAAGCACACCTTATCCACCAGCGAGCAGCTTTAGAAACAGCCAGCTGCTACCAGGCCATCTCTCACAGTGCAAAGATTAGTTTGGAAACTTTGATCTCTTGGAAAACAGGAGCAGGTAACTCCTGTGCAGGGAACCAAGCTGGTTTCAGCAGCACCTCCGAGGGCTCTTGCTTTCTTCCTGGATCCCTATGGTTTTTGTATCAAGTGTTACCATGGGAAAGTTTCACAACTAAATAATCATCAAAATAAAGACTTTAAATGTAAACCTCTCTGAGTGCTCTGGGACCCATCTAATGAATGTGTCACTCACTCTGAGGCACATGTTGCAGTGCAGTGTGGAGGCAGGAGATGTCTTGCTAGCAGAGAGGAGAAGAGCTCAGAGATTCTGGTGGAATCCTTTCGGAGAATGGTTTCCCAGGCTAAAAATACAACATGTGTTGCATGTGTGCTCCAGATGATAATATGCCCTGCTTTCATTATACTGCAACCATGGCCTTGGCTGAGAAATACAATGTCATTGCTGGAAAAGCCACTTTCCCTTGAAGTTCAAAGACTGTCACTACCCAAGATGGTTGCAGGCAAAAATCTGGCCGATTGTAAGAGCATCAGAACTGTCGATTCCCTCCTCCTTTGGCGAGAAGCCCAGACAAAGGTTCCCACTGAGAGCTGTCAGCAGGATCAAGGGGTTCACTGCAAAAAGGCAGTAGTTGTGTCTGCCCTCATGGCTCCTTCATGCCTTATGTCAGTTGCGGATGGAAGTTGATCAAATACCCATCCTCGTCCTCCAGTTCTTCCCCATCCCACCTCCTTCTCGGCTGCAAAGCTGTGGCTGCACAGAAGAGCACATGAAAGGGGTGATATTTGTTTTTCTGCCATGGAGGCCACTTGGTGCTGAGTTGCAGGAGAATTTGCACAGCTTACTGCAATTAAGTGAATAGGCCAGTTTCTACCAATATGGTTTTAGTATTTGGACTCCTGCAGTGCTTTGTTGCAGACTGTGGGTATGCGCAGATGCAGTTCTCATCCTTGTTGCTAGCCTATCATGTCAGCTTGAGTAGCTACAAGGTTTTCTCTGGAATTGCTTCTGGTTTGCACACATGTAAATGCGCAGCCTATCCCTGGGTTGTTGCCTTTGTGCTGCCTGTTTCTCCACCTGCTTTTGTGGTTTAATTATTCATTTTGATTGCAATAAAGGGTAGCAAATGTACCCGAGACACAATAAACAGTTCAACTGCAGAATGCCCTTGGCAGCTGTAAATGATTTCCCTTGGATTTGGGGTCAAATCTGCCTGGATTTATTCAGAAAGAATTAAATGGACATTTTTGTCTGAGAAAGAGCTGTAGGATTCTGTCCTGAGACCAAGAAAGCTCGTGGTGCTGACATTACTGTTTGAAATCCATTACATTTCATTAGTCTCTCGTTCTGATCGAATTGAGATGGAAAAATGGAGAGTATCATGTATCTGCAGCATTTAACCTTGGAACAAAGCCTAATTAGCAAAGTTTGGATGGTTCTTCAGAAAAGTGAAGTTTTAATGAAGTGCTAATCATTACGATGATGATGGTAGACAACAAAGGTCAGGTGAAATTAGGGTATTTTGAATTTCAGCCATTTCTTCCACCATGTTTTTCTAAGAGCCCTATAAATGCAACCAGCTCCACACTCAGCAATGCACTGGTGCCCATATCAAATGTCTCTCAGGATTTTTCTCTCTTTTTCTGCACGGTTTCTTTTTTATGAGCCTAAAGTAATAACATTTAAAATCCCTCTCCACAAATTCTTCCATCTTCATCCCCCATCCCTGCGGACCAGCTGCATACAGGATCCAGCGAGTTTATTCCCTCTTGAGAGAGCACAGAGTACCGGTGCCGAGCTGCAGCAAGGAGACTGGTGAAACCAGCCCCGCAGCCTTAATTCCTTCTCCCAACCCCTTTTGTTTGAATTCTGCTCCTCGTTGGGCTCCGTGCTGCACCTCGTCGGAAGGACAAGATCCTCCTCTGCTGGCCATGAGTAAACACGGCACGGCAGGCAGGATGCCGTGCCTTCATTGCCCCTGCCTGCACCCCTCCTGGACCCCCACTCTGCAGCCCCCAACCTGTGCCGTCTCCTAACTGCCTTCTGCATCCCATATCCTGCATCTCTTTATGGCAAGGAGGAAAGGGTGAGCTCAGGCACAAAATAAGGAAGGAGGTCAATCCTTGTCCCTCCCCTACTGCACTCTACCATGGAAAGGGAAGCAAAAGGCTAAAATCTGGTCTTGTACTGGCTAGTGGGGGATTAATGCTTCAAAACCAGTGTAGTCTGGTGAGTGGTGCAGGAGAGCTCAGAAGGGAGGGGAAAAGTATCCACAGCACAAAGTCAGCTTTGCCTGAGGTTTTGTGTATCTGCTGCTGAAGCATCTGACAGGCTCATGGAGAGGAAAAGCTTCAGGGAGTTCCAGGGACACCAGAGCCTTATGATAAAGACTGAGCTTAACTCTTGACTCTCTGCTCCAGGATCTTTTGTTCCCAGTAACATTTGTACTGTGGCAGCAGATGGAGGCTTTCATCTAAAAGCAGGAACCAAAATTTGGGGCTCAGCCACCCTAGACTCCAAGCCACTGCCTGCTCTCAGGGATGTTATTGGAAACCTGCACATTTCCCAGGCAGCAGTTATTGCAAGAGTTTAGGGTTTCTGCCCTTCCACAATCAGTTTTGTCCATGAAGAAGTGTCTGGGTGCTATGGGAGGGGTGGGTAGGTAACCTGGAAAAGAAAGAAGTGTAGCAAAGTGCGAGGTCTCTGATCTTTCTCCTTCCCTTGGTGTGTGAGCAAAGCCTTGGGCATTGTGTGAGTGTCATCTCTGCTCTACAGCTGGGGGAAACTGAGGCACACAGGAGCAAGATGCGGTCACATCCTTCACCTCACTCAGCCTGGGCTGAAACCCTCTAGCATCCCCGTGAGGTGCCAAGGGCTGCTCTGAGTGCAGGGGCAACCTTGCTGAAGTCAAACCCTTCTGTCCCCAAAACCCCTTTCCAACCTCATTGGCACAACAGGGCACTGCAGACAGCTGGCATTGGAGACAAAATGTTTCTTGCTTCATCCTGCTGCCATTGCTGCTTCCTTGTTCTTAGTTTCATGATTCCTCCAGCAGAAAGGAGCACTGTTGCAGGGTCTGGTTTGCTCTGTGTAAATGGAGCAATTAAACCTTTTATTTATACAGGGCCTGGCAAAGGATCTGACAAACCCTGTTACCTGCACTTAAGAAACATATACACCAAGGGCAGAGCTTTTACAGCCTTCTCATTTACCATCATCTCCGCACTCATTCAGCAGGGGCAATTGTGTGAGTGTGTGTGTCCTTCCAGCTGCAAAGGATTTAGTTATGGATGTGTGTGGCTCACTTAAGTGCACCTGGAAAGGGGCTGCTCTGCTGAGCAGTGCAAGGGACATCGCTCATTAAAGTCAGTGGGAAGGGGAGAGCTGGAGTGTCTGTTCTCCCTGGCTCAAACACAAGAGGGAAACAAACGTGCCTGAAGCAAAATCTCATTTATATATTTCAGGTAATATTCACAAATGTAAATTCTGAGCTTTTTAGGTCCTGTTTTTTTACTCACTGCTTCTGATTCATTCGTTCTTTAGTCACAATCAGTGTTAGCTGAGAATGTCGTTCTTCTATATGCCATTTCTATATATAATGCACAACAAAACAAGGTGTAGATTTACAGTTAATTATACCTGTGGCAATTGTAGATGCACATAATATCTGTGTGTGAGCATGTGTGCATGTATGTTGTCTTTATAGGATGCGTTCAAATGTTTGGAAATACATTCTCTTCTGACAAATCATGTGAGAGATGATGAATAGCAGCTCCAATTCTCCTTCTTTACACCTGCTGTTACCACGTGTAGTCTCATCACAGGCAGGTGATCTTGTCCATAGCTGGGGCTTAGAGCAAGAGGGAAAGCAAGCTGAAATCATCACGCAGAGGGTGCATCCTGGTGTGGAGTCAGTGTGTCTCCTTTCAGACAAACCTCACTCACACTCTTCAAAGCCTGAGAGCTGTTTTCCTTCTTCTGTTCCCTTTTGTTGCTCGCCCTTGATCATGAGCCCAACATGAAAGGCTGGAGCTCCACGCTGGAGGTCAGGCACATGGCATTTCCTAATGGGAAATGGCAGAACTGTTCTCCTCGATTCAAATGTTGTTGACAGCCTTCCAGCTCAGAGATCCACATCCCACTGGCTGCACCAGCACAGGCTCCCGGGGCTCTGCTGCACTACCTGACCTCCTCTCTGCCCTGTCTGAGCTTTGGCAGCCAGCTGGAGAGTGGCCTGTTGGTATCTCAGACACATTACACAGTCAGTGCATGGTCACTTAGTGAGCAAGGAGGCAGCTGAACTCATTCAGGATAGGCTTTCCCCAAAACACAGCAGCCCAGCCACTTGGGCTGGATGCTCAGAAAACCCAGAGCCCCCATGTGGGTTGTTGGGAGCAGTGAGCATTTGAAGACATTTTGATGATCTTTAAAAATCCAGTCCGAGTAGCTCCAAAGTGGGTAATGTATACCCAGCACTGGGGCAAACAGAATCTTTGTGCTGTAAACCAAGCGTTGTGCTGGCTTCTGTTTTCTCAGAGATTGACTCTTTGCCTTTTTCTATCTCAAGCAGGAGGCCCATTTATTCTCCCTGGCTGACCTGCTGAATGGTAAGTGGTTTCAATTTCATTGTAACTTCTGCATACCAAACTGAGGGACTGGTGACCTGGTCCTTCAAAGAGCCTTTTCTAGTGCCCAGTGCTGAATCTTAACTTCATAAACAGCTTTGCTGAGCTTAAAATAAGGCCTGTGATCAAGCAGAAAGCATTCTTGGCTTTGGATGAGTAATATGGTAAGTAATATTCAGACCTCTGCATGTGCTCTATGCTGGTCCAGGTGAAAATGCTGCACTGGATCCCAGGCAGGAGCATGTCTGGCACATTGGAGCCCAAACCAGAAGTACGGCAGCAGTACCACCTTGCAGCTGATCATGGGGTACTCCTAGACTGCACAGCTCTGTTCCAAGCCAGGACTTTTCCACCATTCATAGGAACACAGAATGGTTTGTGTTGGAAAGGATCTTAACATCGTCTATTTCCAACCCACCTGATATGGGCAGGGACACCCCACACTAAACCATGCCACCCAAGGCTTCGTCCAACCTGGCCTTGAACACCACCAGGGATGGAGCACTCACAGCTTCTTTGGGCAACCCATTCCAGTGCCTCACCACCTTCACAGTAAAGAACTTCCTCCTTATACCTAACCTGAACTTCCCCTGTTTAAGTTTGAACCCATCACCTCTTGTCCTGTGCCTACAGTCCTGTGGCTGCATTCTGTGGCTACATGTGCTCAACACAGCTCTGGGGACACATCATGATACTGGGCTACAAACCTCACATAAGCAAGGAGTCTAGCTGTGCATGAGAACTGAAGGCCATACAGATGAAGGCTAACTTTCCCTTGCAGCATACTACAAACTGTGCAACGTTACTTACAACGTTTTGTCCTAAGTGCAGGAAGGTTCAAAAGTGTTTACAAGCTCAGGCAAGTAAAAAATCGTTAAGGGCTATGTAGCATTAAGATGTTGATAAAGGTAAAGCTGTGATGAATGTTATGTGTGGCTGTGTAGATTGTATCAGGATTTGCACATCCTTTTGCAGACTACTTGGTCCACGTAGAAGATTATGGTTTTATTGATAACTTCAGTATTGTTGCAGATAAGTTCTGCTTCTTCTTTTCTTTACTTCAGTGGCTCTTAGATCTGAGTTTATAATTTATAGCTAATAAAGTATTAATATACTTATTTTCCTGACAAAATTATGTTACATTATGTTAATTTACTCATTTTCTACTGTTCATTCCAGTGGCATTTCAGCTTCCAGGTCAAACCTGCAAGGTCCAGCAGCCTTCTAGTTCATACAGTACTGCTGCTTTCCCCAAATCAATGTTGCTCTTCTAAGAGGATGTGTATGGAACATAAATTTCCACGTTCTTTGTGCATCTGAGCATTTAGCTTCTGCAAGTATCTGGCCACAGTGCTGTGCACTTGGCTTCAGGCTTTACCCATAGGCCTTGTGCAAACTGATTTGCCTTTTGATGATGGAGTATCCCTTTCATGGTTTCTTAATTCATTCCCTCCCTTATGGTTATTATAACTTTCATTATAAAGCTTTATGGTCCTTACCTCTGTCTCTCCACTGCCCCTGCCCTCTTCATTCCCCATCCTTCTGCAAGTCCCCACTCCTTCAGCATCACCATCCACCTTTACCCAGCTCCTGACCCTCCAAGGAAAAGGTGCTGCAAAACTGCTTTTAAGTAACAGCCATAAAACTAGTGAAAGGCTTTGTTGTTAACTGGTCTCTCTTTCACAACTTCTTTCTGGAGTTACAGATACTCCCAGCTATAGCTTGTATGGAAGGGAGGAAATAAATACGTGAGGTCTTGTCTCTGCAAAAGTAAATGGGGGACATCTCGTTATTTAAAATACAGCCAGGATTTCAGCCCCATAAAAATAACACTACATTATTCTCAGAGCTGGAGACAAAAAGTATTTAGATAGGTGGTAGGAAAACTCATCCTGCTTAAATTAGGCCACATTTCAGTCAATCCCCAGAGGTTCAGAGAGCTTGAATAAAGGCTGGGTACTTTCTGGCGCTCTTGATGTGTGTTGGCAATAGTTTTTAACTTTGCACATCACTCATCTTGACATCTGCAGTCCAACAAAGTTACCTCGCAATTCAGGTCACTCGATGGCATCCTAATGCATCACTTTCTCACTCGGAACATTAGTCATGACTTGATCCAGCGAAGGTTTTGAAAACAGTGTGACTGCTGGCATTGGGATATCTGTTCTTTCTGAAACAGAGAGCCCATGTAAGCTGATGAACAAGGGGATATTGATCAGAAATCCATTGCTTGATTGACAGTTCTTGGCAATGTGAAAAACTGCAGATGAAAGCTTGAGCAGTTTAAAAGATCACCCAGACCTCAAAGCTGATTTGAAGCTTTAAAAGTCAATCTCTGCCTATCAATTATGGGGGGATTTTTTTGTACTACACAGAGGAAAGTTATTCTTTGAAAATTTGCATGCAGGATGTCTAATTTAATTTCGTGTAATAGTCACATTTCAGTGACAAATGTCAGATCACTGCTTTTTTTAAGTGTGTTAAGGTTTTCCAGCACTTACAAAGAGTGAACACTCTGATTTAGTAATATGTTTAAATCAACCAGTGTATCAGACTTTGTGCATTAATTATGTGCTCAGATACAAAAAAGTGTTGTTTTTCCTTTATTAAACCTATAGCTTGTTATGAATAATTAAAAAATAAATGGAATTGGAGCACTTCTTAAATAAGAGATGTAAAAGTCAAATAGTTATTTAGTGCCGAAGCAATGATAAATAAGAAGACATCTTTTAGTTTGATGTCATGTACCCAAGTCAGGGTTTTCTGTTCTTTGTTTTTCACTGCTTCATGCAGTTGGGGAGGACACGGAGTAGCTGGGAGATGAGAAACATCCCTCATGTGACCCATAGAAGCACCTTCTGCTTCATAGCATCATAAGAAGGGATGGGGGAAGTAGGGACATTCTAGGGACATTCTCAGGTTGGCAGCACAACTCTCATCACCTTGGCTGGTCTGATGGCCAAGCACCTCAGCTTCCCGACTCCCACTGTTCATATAGGAAAACCAGGGTACCCAAAAGGGTTTGCTGATGTTTTTCAAGCCCTTTCTGCATGCACCTTTAACTGCACAGCCTGGTCATAACATTTCTTGCAATGGTAACTGCCAGCCCATGAGAGGGTTGTTAGACAACCCAAAATGACTTCTTCAGGAGTTGAGAGGTACCAAACTGGCCTCAGATGTACATTGGCCTCTTCCATAACTGTCTGAGGACCATCTCCCTGTCAGTGTGAATAGGGTTTTGTGCTCCTCCACCTTGCAGAGCTGTCAGAAGCAGACGTCCTGCAAAATATTAATTGCATGTTTGCCAACTTAGAGTTTGCCATTGAGATGTACTTAAAATAATCCATAATGGGCCAACAAGTAATTTCATAGGTGTTGTTAACAAATGATTAATTATTAACATTAAAAGATTGCTAAGGTATGATATCAGTGTAACAAACTGAAGTGATAGTATTCTCATTTCTTAACACCATATTTACACCGAAGAGTTGGTTTAAAAATCATGGTAGATGCTTCTAAAGTGGCTTGGCTATTTGAGCTCATTTGGAACACTTGTTTTTCCTCTGTCAACTCCAGAGAGTCCTCACCAGCCTCTGTAAATCATGCTGGGCATGTTTGCTGTCTGCTTCTGGCAGCCGTAACTCCCCTGTTCATCCTTCACAACTTTTAGCAGGTATATTTTCATATTAAAAGGGCTCCCCCATCCCTCAGAACGCTTCTTTAAAGCATCTGTGGAATAAAAGCCAACGTTCCCCACTGAGATTTTGAAAATAAACAGGGAAACAAAATCAGCCTCCTTCAGACAATCCCCTCAAACTCAAGTCCCCTCGCAAAGTCTCCCCTCCGACACAGTGAGCTCGCAGGCTGCATTTCAGGCAAAACCCTCTTTTTGTTTTCTTTTCTCAACTACATCACATTAAATTTAATTTTGTTCACTGTAGACAATGTCCTTATCTTCCAGCGAGATCCGTCTGTTCCTCAGCAAGGCACACACTTCTGCAACACTTGCACATTGTCGAGACTCGGCTCCTGTGGAAATAATGAGCTGAGGAAAAGGAGTCTTGACTTAACATAGCAATAAATGAGGTGAAACTTTCCTCCTCTTTTTTTTTTTTTTTTTTTTTTTTTTTTTGGTGGGAGTTGGAATGTAGGAAAAAAAGGAGGAAAAAAAAAAAAAGACAGTTCTCTTTTAATATGAAGTATAAAACATCCATTGTACAAAAGTGGAATTTCTTTCTTTTTTTCTTTTTTTTTTTTTTTCAGAAGCAAAGAAAGAATAAAGATAAAGGCTGCAAGCGAATGAATGAGGAGAGAAAACTAAGATAATGCAGTTGATAATCAGTTCAAGGCAGAGCATTATCCATGGGGCCATCGGTCCGGCCCTAGGGGAGAGCTTTTTAAAATGCCTCTGTAGAGAGCTTAGCTTTGCTCATTACCATAGCTTGTCTTTGAAACACCGGCGTGGCTTCCCCCGGCAGCAGCTCTACCTGTGCAAGGAGCTGCCAGCCCACTTTAATCATTCAACCCCCCCAAACATGTGCTGGCAAAGCAGTGTGTCCCACTAGTGCCAGGCTTCCAGAAGGATGCTGACTATCAGCTTGGCTGAGGCAAGGATGGACAAGCATAGGTCTGCTGTGCCAGGCCCTTGCTCCTTAGAAAGGGCTTTGTTTATAGAAAGCTACACAGGTGCACGGGTGCCTTGGGCCTCCAATCCCTTCCTATTTCCCTCAAAATGGGTTTCTGTGTCCCCACACGCAGCAGGTACCTGCATGTTGGTGAGGGTCTTGCCTTGTGCTGCAGCAACAGTGATGCTGATGGTGATCAAAGTAGCTGGACAAAGGGAAACCCTTTTTCTTGTAGGAATCTAAATCCTCTTTTCTCACGGTGCTGGTAGCAGCCATCAGTGTCTTCCCTGGCTGTGAGAGCAGAGCTGGGGCCAGCAGTGCTCAGGGGTGGCCATGCTGGGCACTGAGTGAGCTCTGCCCATACCAAGGAAGAGCTGAACGGCATCTTTGGTCCTCAAGATGACGCAAGCCCTGGACCCACTAACATACCAGATGAGCCGAAGGAGAAAAGAGCTGTGTCCATCCCAGAAAATGACCTCTTTCATACCTTTTTTTCCTTCTAGCAATCCTAATTCCTCTGTTCTTTCACCCTTATCTCACTCCATCCTGCAGACGAGGCTGATGACTATGAGTACTACGATGAGTACCTTGAACTGGAGCAGGACCTCTTTAACCAGCAGCAGCACTCAGAGGACCCTGACTGGTTTGAGGCATATTTTGGCTTCAGCGATACTAGAAAAGGTACCTCTGAGGGGTGGGCAGGGAGTGGTACAATCCCAGCCCTGCACTTGCAGTGGGAGTGTGGCAGGCCTCGGCTGCCAGCCTGCTCTCGAAATGCCTGCATCAAAGGGATGAGTTAGGAGGATCGTTTGCTGTGTTCTCCTTTGTATTTCTCTTGTAAGGAGCCTGTGTTTTATCTCTGGGTTTCACAGGATGGATTCTGATCATGCAGAACATTTCTGATTGCTACTACAAAAAAAAAGCACAGGCTTATTTGTCTATCGACACTGTAAGATGTAATTGCTGTTTTCATGGGATGTATGTTCTGTATTTATGATGAGAACCAAATGTAGAGCAGGTTTCTTTCTTTTTCTCTTTTATTTTTTTTTTCTTCTCTCAGTTGCAGGCTTTTCTCTTATCTTTTCTTTTTCTGTTTTGCCAAACTTCAGGAGAGGATCCTTGAGATTCCTCAGGGAACACAACAGAAAAGTTGCTTGTAACATACCCTGGGTTATCCCCTGGTACAAAGACAGCAGGGCGGGTACATGGCTTGTCCCCAGTGCAAATTGTTCTGACAAGCTGGAATGGAGAGGTTGAACAGTTCTAAGGAGCAGCACTCAAGAGCCTCTCATCAGATGCCTGCTCCCTTGAAGCAGCAGCCACCCAGGGCTATTAGAGAGCACCACGGTGGTGGATGGCTTTTCTAGGGAAGATTTAATGCCGCCTTACAACCAGCGCAATGAGAAACCCAGATACCTCCACAGCAAGTGCATGAAAAGAGGTGTCCAGGGATAGCTCTGGCCCTTCAGGCATCTGTTTCTTCTGCTGCCATAGAGGCAAATCTGTCCTTGGGCAAGGAAAAGGACTTGCCTCCTTACAGCTCTGTCATAGACATAGATAAGGGAGCTGGGGACATCCAGACCCAAAGTTGTGAGCTGTTACAACTTGCAGTATGCTCTGCAGCAGCCCACAGCTGTTCCTGTGGTTGCTGAGCTGATGCATGAACACAGTGTATGTTACACAGTCTGCTGTGCCTAGGAAGGCAGCCTTCTGTGGTCAGAAAACACAAGAAGAGAAAGCAGGTGATGGAAGTAGAGCAGCTGGAAGTAAAACTAAAAGGTCTCCATCCTTCCCCCAGCAGACCCATGCTCCTCCAACCCCTGCAAGAACAACGGTAGGTGTGAAAACCGAGGGAGCAGCTTCAGCTGTCTCTGCCCCAAGCCGTATGCTGGGAACACGTGTGAGAGAGGTAAGTGCTCCTTTGATGACTTACGCTCCTGATTTTGGCACCTCATGTTACTGTTACAGCTCTGCTAATGGGAGCAAACACAGGGCTTTATAAACTCACTGTTTGCTGGGCTGAGAGTTTTGACAGCCCATCCCAGTCATGTTTATAGGTCTCATGCTTACCTCCCTGTCTAGACCTAGGTCTGTCTAAAGCAGTATCCAGATTTTAGGTGTGCAGAAAGTGTCTCTTCCACCATTAGGTGGTCAATGAGGAGCTGCTTGTTAGTCATAGTATCATAAATGGTTTGTGTTGGAAAGCTCATCCAGTTGAAGATCATCCAGTTCCAACCCCCTGCCATGGGCAGGGACGCCTCACACTAAACATGTCATCCAAGGCTCTGTCCAGGGATGGAGCGTCTTTGGATCTCCAGATTCTTTGCCATTGATACTGAGAACATGAAGAGAAATCCCAAGTCCAAATGGGCCAAGCTCTTGTGCGCACACAAATGCTGATGAAGCGCTTCATGTCTGTTTTCCACAGTGGAGGACACGTGTCTGGAGAAGAGGTGCCACAGAGGAGACTGCCTGCTTACATTAACTCCACCTTATTTTAAGTGCAGCTGCAATCATCCCTACAAGAAACCTGACTGCCAACGAGGTGGGCACTCAGCAGGGCATCGAGTGGATTGTGGTGGGGACAGCACTGGGAGGTCACCCCACCACTGCTTGTCTGTGGTAGGAAATCACATACAGCCCACTGCATAGTGTGGTCCTGCCCTCGTCATCCAGCCTGAGTCTGCTACAGGTCCCATCCTTGGGCTGGTCAGTGATGAGCGGTGCTTGATGCACGATGGGTGGTTCAATCATTGGTAACCTGCCTGGTGATAAGTGTTCTTCAAGAGTTCATAAGAACTCAAAGCCAACAGGCTAAGTGGGAGCTCTCCCTTGTTTCCATCAGGCATGTGGGTGGCTGTATGGCGCTCAGCACAGTGACAAGGCTGTTCTGTGTCTTCCCCATTGACAGCATCTTCACCGTGCAGGCCAAACCCTTGCAAAAATGGAGGTGTCTGCGTTCGGCACAGGATCAGATCGAAGTTCACCTGCGAGTGCCCAGCACCTTTCAGAGGGAGGTTCTGTGAGATCGGTACGTCACAGCACCGGGGCACAGCGTAGGGGTGAGATCTCCGGACAGACCCTAAGCCAAAATAACTGATACCATCACTAACTACAAGCGGGAACCCACATCTTTGGGGAGAGAGATGGAGCAAGAGTCTGGCTTCGGCAGCCATCACTGGCAAAGGGAATCAAAGCAGTTCCTGTACTGATGTGTGCTTCAGCAAGGTCCCACTGGTGTATGATGAGTGAGCACACGTTTCCCAGAGGTGGCATACGTCCCATGGGGAAGGAACATCAGGCTTTCCTTAAACACTCAAAAGATGATGTAGTGAAGATTCATTCCCAGTTGTCTGACTTCCCAGGCTGAGGAAACAGCCACTAATACATGGATGGGTGGCCAAAGGCTTACCAGACTTGATGAAGAGCCTTTTGCCTCTGTACCATAGGCACCACAGCCCACACATGTTTCCAAAGAGGAGGATTTGTTTTTTCTCTTTTAAAAGTTGATTGTGCTTCAAACTACACATTGCAGATGACTTTTGCCTCCATCTCACCTACAGGTCAGGTTCACAACCCTTGTGAGCTTCCTTTTGGCACATCCACTGCCCTAGCGTAGTAGTAGCTCTGTGCCCACTTCTTCCTAACCCTGCAGAGATATCATTTCTTGCCAGGCCACCAGCAAAGAGATTCTGCTTTGGCATTAAGACATCTCTTAGCTGCTAGGTCTTTACCATGCAAAGAGTTTTCAGGCATTTGAAGTCAATCAAGCTTCAAGCTGGGCAGATACGGGACATTAGCCGTATTTCTGGCCCATGTAGGTTACAAGGTATCATTACATGACCCAGTAGGTCTTTCTCTATAAAATGAATGCAAAGCAAGGAAGGGAACAAAGAGGGACTACTTCAGGCAAGGAGCAACACGAAAGCAATTTTAACATTGGTGTTGTCTTCCTACAGGACTGGATGACTGTTATGAAGATAACTCTTTTAATTACAGAGGAAGAGTGAACCAAGCAGCGAATGGCAAGACATGTCTGCACTGGAATTCCCACCTTCTCTTGGACCACCCTATTAATGCCTTTATGGAGGATGCTGACTTTTATGGCATTGGTGAACATAACTTCTGCAGGTACTGTTTTGAAGAAGCAACTGTAGAGGTCCGTATCAAAGAGAGCACTGTCATGGTTTAATCCCAGCCGGCAACTCAGCCCCACAGAGCGGCTCGCTTACTCCCTCCCCAGCAGGATAAGGGAGAGAATCAGGAGAGTAAAACTGGGGAAACTCATGGGTTGAGGTAAAGACAGTTTAATAGGAAAAGCAAAAGCCGTGCATACAAGCAGAGCAAAAAAAGAATTGATACACCATTTCTCATGGTAGGTGATCAGCCATCTCCCGCCCAGCAGGTCTCCATCACCTGGAAAGGTTCCTTGGGAAGACAAACCCCATCACTCCCAATGTTCCTCTTTTCCTCTTCCCCCCAGCCAATGGACTCTATCCCAGCCAAAACCAGCACACGCACTGAGGATGAACTGCTCATGAATTTGGCAAATTGATAGTGTTGATCTCACACCTTCCAAGACAATGCCAGTCTACAAAACACCAGGATGTCAGAGGTGCACTCCCTAAGTCACTGATGCAAGGTTTCTAGAAGCAGCCCTCATTCGCCATTTTTCTTAGCGTTAAGATAAGTCTAGGGACAGTAAAATGGCAAAAACCTCACTCTCTTATCTCAAGCATCTTCTTTGTCTAATCCTATGAAAGACTACCTTTGGAAGTCTGGTTCTCATACGGGAATATGAAGCTGCTCCCCTAAGCATTCTCAGCTCCTTCCCTGGTTTCATGGAGATTTCCCCATTCTTGCTGGCTGATGGTCTGAACTGTTCCCTTCAGGAATCCTGATGAGGATCAAAAACCCTGGTGCTACATCAGAAAAAATCACAAAGTGGAATGGGACTTCTGTGACGTTTCACCCTGCTCAGGAACAGGTAAGGAATTAGAAGTGAGCTGTATGGCAGCAGTGTGCACGATCCAGAGCAGTAGGTGACTCCCTGTTATTTAACTCCTCCAGTTGGTATTCTTTGCGTTATGTATCTGCTGTCTCTTCCAACACAGCTGAAGAAAGCCTACAGTCAATAGGGAGCCCAATAGACCCAAATGAAATGTTCAAAACATGTGGACAACCAGAAATTCCAAGGATGCTTCAGAGGATCTATGGTGGGACTAAGACCACAGCTGGCAAACATCCCTAGGTAGCATCTCTGCAGAACAAGTCTTCACCTAAGCGTGAACATTACTGTGGTGGAGTGCTGATCAAAGCATGCTGGGTTCTTACTGCTGGGCACTGCATTGAGTAAGTGCATGTCCTGTGCCAAGGGTAGATAAATGTATTAAAATCAGGATGGTTATTAAAGACAGTTTGGAATTCAATTTATTTGTAATCCAAATGATTGCTGGGAATCAAATAGAAAGGAAAATGTATATGTGAAAAAATGAACACATAGCTGAAAATAGATATATCTACTTGAAAATGGTGCTTGCTAGAATAACAAATTAAACTTATCCCCCACTCAACTAGAATGAGCTAAAATAGTTGTGTGAGAGGGAAAAAGGGGGACAGTAACCAGGTTTCACAAGGTATAAAAGAAAGCCTCTATGAAAACTTCATGAGATATTAGGATACCATAAACAACATCACATATTGCATCATAATTAAGATCTCCAGAACAGCCTAAATATGCATTTTGCTTTCAGTTGTCTATGTGCCAGCTACCTTAGAATATGATATTTCCTTCAACGTTTTTGTTGAATAGGTTGGAAAGCATCACTCTGGAAACTGGTAAATCACACTCTGGAGATCATTCCAGCACAGATGATTTTAAGTATGTCCAAATTGCATATATGCAATTGTACTCTCCTGGCTCTATAAGCAGCCACTTATCATCACAGCCTCACTCATATGTGTGTGCCCACTGCTGCTCTGCCCTAGAAAACCACATCATGCAGCTTTAAATCACTCTGTTTCATGGTTGCAACGTGTTAAGAACATATGTATTGTCTAACACCATCACCTCCTTGACTAAGCCCTCCTATAACAATCTTGGGAAATCTATCAATGCTCTACAACAGGAACGAATATCTTGACTTGCAGCTACTAAAGGTGCAGGTTTTTGCCATCACTGATAGACCATGACTGAATGTGATTTATTTTCTATTTCAGGCAATCAGCAAAATATATCCAAGTAGCACTTGGAAAGCAGGACCTCAAGAAGAGAGAGCCTCAAGAGCAAATATTTGATGTGGAGAAGATCATCAAACATTACAACTACAAAACGAAGAATGACGTCCCACACAATGATATTGGTAAATCTCTTTTATTGAATATGCACCTCCGATCTCAGTGGTTCAAAGTGCCTCTCCCCAACTAATGTCAAAGAGAAATTCCCATTTGGCCTATATCTTGGAAATAATTAGGTCAAACTGTGGCTTAGAGCCATTTGAATCTTTGGGATGTGAATCTTGAAGGGCAAGCGGAAGTGAGATGAGCAAAACAACAAGGATAGGTCCAGCATGGAGTGTAAATAGCACCATCAGGTACATGCAGCTTTGCCTGGGGTTGTGTCACAGCCTTGTAATGATGGTTTGGGATTAAAATTAGCTCCAAACAAATAAAGTTATTGTTTCTCTTCTCTCCAGCACTACTTAAGCTGAAGCCAGTTGATGGTCACTGTGCAGTGGAAACGAAGTATGTGAAAACAGCGTGTCTGCCTTATGTCCACTTTCCTGATGGGACTGACTGCTTCGTTTCAGGATGGGGTGCCACAGAGAAAGGTATCTGTGGTCTCTTCCATAGCAAGGCGGGCTGGTACTTTCAATAGCAATTGCCAGACCCAAATGTAGACCTAGACACTTAGTGAAACCAAGACATGGAATTCATGTCTTACGACATGATGAATTAGATGAATTCATTTATCTTAGGATGGCTAAACCCTGCCATGGAAATCACTCATTAGCAGAAATCTCCAACTGCTAAGACCAACCAAACCTTTCAGAGCTCTGCAAAAATCCCTCACGTGGTGTTTTTTGCTTGCCACCTGACACACCATGTCATGGTTTCATGTGAAGCCAGCAATAGAAGCAAGACAGTACCAAAAGAGAGGCTATTGTATATAGAGTTTGTGTGTTTCAAGACAGGACTAAGAAAGATGGGAACTTTCATATGGTTTTCCAGCCCATTGGGTCAGTGAAAACTTTTCAGAAGCAGCATCTGGATCTTCAGATGTACTGAAAAATAAGGAAGGAAAAAAAAATCCAAAGCTTTTCAAGTTCAACCAGCTTTATCCCAAACCTTTCCTGCCCGTGGTAAATCCTAAGGGGAGAAATTACTATGCTTAAAAAAAAAAGATAATGGCAATTTTCTGAAAAATGCATTTTCTCATGTTCTGATTGATGTGTTGCTGTAAAGCAGCAGAAGGAAAATGTGTCACTGAGGCTGCAGTAGGTGTCCTAGTGCTTTGTGACTGATACAGCCCGATACGATACATAGGACCAAATTCTCCCTTCTGATGTGGCTCTCATTGAAGTCCACAAGAGACAAGTGCATTCATTTGATCAGAATGCACCAACAGAATTTAATGGACATGTTTTAAAAGTTCCAAATAAAAAGTCTCTCTTTAAAAAGGTACGGGGAATTTTATTTTTCTCTTTCCCCAACAAAGAGTCTCAGGTACCCTGTACGTGTTCAAACTAGATGGCCCCTTCTTTGAGCAGAGCTATTATTAGCATTGCAGGAAATCACTGCAGAAATGGAATATTTCCCGAAACTCAAGCAGAACCAAACTTATAAACCACCCTTAATTATCTACAGATGTAGTGCTTTGAAATCCTGGCTATTGCCTTTAGATGTCAAGTTATGTCTTTAGATTCACTGTAATTAATCATTGCCCTTAAATATTGCATGATTTTCAGTTTTCATCTCTTTCATTAGCTCGCGCATTAAAACATCTAATGGCAGCAGGCTGAAAAGTGCTGAGCCACTCAAAGTCCCATTCTGGGACCCGTGGGAGCTGCAGACAACCAGCACCTCTGAAATGCAGGATTACATTGGTAGAACTGATGGGAGCCAAATTCTGTACCATAGAATCATAAAATAGTTAGGGTTGGAAAGGACCTTAAGATCATCCAGTTCCAAACCCGCTGCCATGGGCAAGGACACCCCACAATAAACCATGGCACCCAAGGCTTCGTCCAACCTGGCCTTGAACACTGCCAGGGATGGAGCATTCATAACTTCCTTGGGCAACCCATTCCAGTGCCTCACCACCCTCACAGTAAAGAACTTCCTTCTGATAGCCAATGTAAACTTTCCCTGTTTAAGTTTGAACTCGTTACCCCTCACTCTATCACTGCAGTCCCTAATGAAATGAGTAGGTGTTAGGAAACTCAATGTCATGCCTGGAACAGTGGGATTGCTCTGTCTCATCTGTGTGGACTTAGGCTGAGTGGAAAAGTATGGTGGTGTTTTATCATCCTTTGCATCCAAAGGTTTGAAGTCATGGATGGGATTTAAGAAACAAGCATCCAGACTCCTCATGGCTGTTTGAATTATACAATGGTTTGGGTTGGAAGGGACCTTAAAGGTCATCTATGTCCAACAGGTCTGCTGTGGGCAGGGACACCTTCCACTAGACGAGGTTGCTAGACAAACTTTGTGGCATGTTGCAGTACTAGCAGGGCTCATTTTGTGAGGTTATTCTGTTCCAGCAGATTAATACAGTTTGGAGTGGCCTAAAGCATTTAAAAAAAAAAGAAATTTTGGCCTGCATTTTGAGTGCTGTTAAAACATGTGTCTACATTTGTATAGGTTTTTAATGAGAAAGGAATGTTTGTTTTTTAGAAAACATCATTAAAGCTATTAATTTGTGAATTTTCAACTTTGGACTAAAACCAAAAAAAATAATTGTCTTTAATCAAGGTAGCTTATTTTCAATGTCTTATCCTTTATTCAGCCAAGTCTCTCTTGGCCCAATAAATATGGCAGGATTTTATTTTGAAAGGTGCAGAGTGAAGTGCAGGAGAGATTCCTCCAATGTACTTGATTGTTGTGTTCCCCTCTATTTTTAAACTGTAGTTTTTGTTAAAGATCACAAGAGTGTAAATCAATTTTGTCCCCAAAAATCAATACAGAGGGCTCCAGATGATCCTGCCACTGGTACCAAACAACAAAACAATGCAATGGAGTTTTACCTCCACCTGCTCTGAATACAGGCTGCATGTTATTGTGTGGAGCAAGTACAATGATAATCCAAATAGATAAAATTAAGTTTAAAGGCAGGTGAATAAGGGTTTTTAGGTAAATGTTCTGGAAAGTGCCTGTGAAAATAGCTAAGTGCTATTATTCCATCCAGATGAACAAGTGAGCTGTACGCACACTACCGTGTTAAATGAAGCATTTGTTGCAATGACAGCATTATTAGTGTCACAAAACTATGAAGATCTGAAGATTACTTAGTATTCACATTTGTCATTAACTCTCTTATTTTGCATTTTGTTTACTTACATTTTGGTAAATGTAAGAAATGTTCTACCAGGTTTGTGCTAAACCTGATAAAAATGATCAAAGAGTACTGAACAACTCTCATGTCCAAGAGAGGTCTGGCTTCAGTCTTAAACTGCTCTTTTCTCTCCTCCCCACCTAGCACTTTTGCAGCTGGTTTAGTAAAAGGTGTTGCCTCCTGTATCATCTTTGCCTCTCATTACTTTGCAAAGCTGTGATTCTTGTGGGTATTTGTCGTACTGAAGTGGTAATTTAAGATTAGATTTAGGATTTTTGCTTCATCCTATGAAAAAATGCAAAGACTTCACCTGTAGAGCAGTTCTAGGAAAGGTACACTGCTACTCTAATACAGCTTTAGTAATAGGTATTGAAAATGCATTTTTAAAAACCCTGAACAATTCAAGTAGTGTAAAAATACAAAATTAGTAAGTAAATTGAATGAATAATGTTCATAACACTTGGCAGAAAGAGGATGTATTCAGAGGAAAAAACAATAGCCACTAGTATCTACTGTAGCCACCAAACACAGCATGAAAACAGACTCTGTAAATCTTCATGGTTTTTAATTTGATAAAGAATGCTTAGAAGCAAAAAAAATCACCCCAGGAATATATATATGTGGACATACATTTCT
Organism: Loriculus beryllinus; assembly: GCA_039877255.1. Classification (NCBI taxonomy): domain Eukaryota; kingdom Metazoa; phylum Chordata; class Aves; order Psittaciformes; family Psittacidae; genus Loriculus; species Loriculus beryllinus. The sequence continues at coordinate 2,686 of JBCJKH010037683.1, read as the reverse complement.
TCATCAACATTGGTTCAGTTTCACAGCAACATGGAATTGGTAAATAGTAAGTTAACAAAACAAAAGTGAGAATAGAGGAAAGGGAATAATTTTAGTGCCAATTGCATTGAATTACAGTTTTTATGTATTTTCAGAGCAGTATGAATCCGGTAATTGTGTTCTCGGTGTTCATCCAAACGTGATGTGTGAGGGAAATAAGAATCTAACCAGATAATGCCTTCTGGTTTCTCTGGCAGGCTGCAGCGAGGAACACTGGGGTATCTTAACACGGGTCACACCAAGGTGTAGTTAGGTGATGTGAGGAGTGTACTGTTGGCACAGCCAAGGGTCTGCTGGCGGCTCAGGCTAGGTTCTTTGTTGCAGAGAGGATTGAAAGTAGTGGTCAGATCAGTACAGATCAACCTCTGCGTTTGTGCTTCTGGAAAGTTAACACTGTACTTTTATACTCCCAGTAGTATTTGAACTTGGCATATGTGACACACATACAGGGAGCAGCCTGTTGTACTTGTCCTTTTTTTTCCATTTGTATTTCAGAGAAATAAAAATACCTGCCTCTTTTATGGGTGACATTGCTCATTAACCTGATGAGAGGGTTGAAAGAATAGAGGAAAACTCATCATCTCCTTCATTCAGTTGTTCACAGCAGGGAGAATTAGAGATGACCTGCAAGTCCTGCTTTCCCTGTCTTTTTTAGCAGGGTCAAGAAAGCAATAAGGTAGTGTTATTATCATGTTCATCTAAGTAAGTGCTGGGACAGCCAAATTAAGTGACAGTGGCCTGCTTGACGGATGAGAAGTGGCTTCAGGTCTCAGTTTTGCATTTTGTTTTGTTTTTAGCTTTTCTAAGTAGGTTTACTGATAATGTAGGTCTCCTTGCATGTCCTACAGAAAGTCCATCATCTTAGCAAAGGAAAGCAAGTTATGAAATATTTTACAACTAATTTATGAATTAGGCAGCCTGGCATCAGTGGAATGACAAAAAACCAAACAAACAAAAAACCCCCCCCAAAAACCCAAACCCAAAACTTTGCCATTTAAGTCCAAGGAATGGAAATAGTCCTTTGGGTCATTCCACAATTCTGATGTGTGGTTTCAAGACATTGCAGAAAATAAAGCTACATGACTGCCATTAATATTGTAATGAGCCATGTGGCAGAAATCATGGCCAAGTATGTGGCCTGGAGGAGAGTTGCTTTTCTTTAAAATAAACAAAACCAAACCCAGACATGTTGCAAATCAGATACAAGAAAATTGATGCATTGTTTAGTTTAACCATTGAAACTCAGAGAAGGTTATTGACCTACTAGTGATATTTCTTGCTCTGTAGTGCCAGATTAAGACTTATAAGAAGGTCATTAAACAGCAATTCACCATCAGTAATTATTGATGTATGTACAACTCAAACATTAATATTACATTAATGTTTTTGCATTTATGTATACACTAGATGCTCTGTGAAATATTTATCTAACCATAATAGCTGTCAGTTACATGTATTAACATATTTAACCGGTAAAGCTTGAAATGGTAAATTAACTTTTCCATCCTTGAAATCCCAGGAGTGTTTTGTTTATTTGCTGTTGGAACACTGAGGCTTGAACAAAAAATTGAATAATCTCCAGTAAAAATAATTTTGTAGGAATTGGGGAAGAGTTATGTTGTGCCGTTCTGCTTTAGTGTACAAGTGGGACATCCTTGCTCTCGTTAGTGTGCAGGTTCTGCTGTGATCTGTTGAGCTACTCACACAAGCAATGGTAGAATGAGTCAGGGTTTAACAACGTATGTTTGCATTCTTATGTAATGATTTTTTTTTGCGTCATTATAGTGCTAATTTTTGAAGTTAATTTTTTATTGAGTAGGCTCCAGAGGCAGTTGTAGACTCTCAGTAAAATTCTGTGAGCTTTTGAGGCTTTTCTTTCTTTGCTTTCGATCTAGAACATCCACTGTTTTCATTCCAAGGTTAACTTTACTGAAGAAGTCTTCTTCTGCTATTCTTTTAGAAAAGAGACTTCTTCTTAAGGCATTTCTCATAAAGTTTTTAAAGCAACATCATAGTTCATGGCACTCCCGTAGTGTTAGAACAAAGATCCAAATGGATCATGGATACAGAGCATCCACAGATTTTTCCATACATAGGAGTGGGTTGGCAGAACAGGTCAGAGGTTTTACCTGTGCTAAATATTTTCTTGGAGAGCACTGGAGCATTGCAGTTTGTCAGTAATAATTATCTTAATTTAAAAAAAAAAAAAAAAGGAATGAAAAAAGAAAGAAAAAAGGAGGGGGTAAGGGAAATGGGTCAGAATCTGAAAGAAGTCTGTGTGCTAATTTGCGAAAATTGAGATATTTTAAAAATTAAGTTTACAGAGTGACTAATGGGTTTTGGTTTTTTTTCTCAGTACACATCTGGTAGCAAACTGTTTAAAATGGTTATTGCTGATGAGTTGTCTCCCACTGGATAGTCAGAGAGTTGAGGTAACGTTTGACAGTAGATTGCACTGTTATTTGAGTGTCTCCTCATTAAGCTTTACTTACGCGTGCATTGGCACTTTAACACCTGAAAGGCTTATTACAATGTCTCTTAGGAAAGGAGAATTTATGTAATGCCTTTTTCTTAATTTGTTGGTTTTTGTTTGTATTTTAATAAAATGCTCTACTCAGATTGAATTGACATGAGAAAAACTCATGTA